>CAJDSM010000090.1:73491-100284 GCA_903981925.1 Ostrea lurida
TCTCTCTCTCTCTCTCTCTCTCTCATCTGTCGACAGTCATTGAAAAGAAAAAAGGATTATCAAACAAAGAAGAAATTCTATATATTTTTCTTAATTGTTGAACAATTGTAACATATGTCCTGTTAATCTATATTGTAAAGATTTACCCCCTTGTGTTTTTACCCAGTGTCATGAATCCGGTGTCATAAACATGTCTGCAGATATATTTGTGTAAATACACCAGTCATAAATTTAGGAGAGACGAAAAAAATCAAATTTTCTTCACAAGAAATGATAAAGGAATAAAACAGAAATGTCAATATTTAGAAAAAGACAGATGCGCTGAAGTGGCTTGAAAGAAGTCTTATACGGCCATCGTTACGACAGAGATGCGCGAACTGATAGGGATGCTTTATATCGATATCAAATCAAACTCGTCGTTAATTCTACAAAACAGGAAAATAATTTGTCTCTCAGCTGTTCGAGCTAATAGTTTGCATTCTCATGTGCCCAACAAAGCAGTTACTTCGAATTAATGGACAGGTACTACAAACTATTCGGTGACACCAAAATGGGTGTTCTAATATTTTTTTTTTTATATAAATACATGGCACCTGATAACGAAGTTAAACGGTTCTTTTGGATCTGTTATACTCGTCGTAATTGTACGATTTAAGATACGGCTATCACTTGAAAGCCTCAAGAATCTGTTGGAATTCAAACTAAATTTAGTCAAATCTCAGCAATTGAAACATTTTATCTATCAATTTAACCTGTAAATGTTCGAGAGCATCTTCAATGGTGAATTGTAACGTCGTGATTGTTTATAAACCACTAAGGCATGCTAGGAGGGACGGCATTTGTAAAGACAAGTTGTTACGTGAAATATAGATATGAAATGGACAAATTGTCATAACAGCAATTTACAGTGCTTTGAATCTTTATCTCAGAAACCACGATTAGTAATGACAGCGATAACGTTACCAGGATTGTACCCACATCTAAAATCTAAAATCCGTCTTAACTTTTAATGACATTAGCAATACGTCAACTTTGGTGTTACTATTTAGCTGATAAGAAAATGCCTAAAATCTATCCTGAAAATGTATTGTTGGTACAATGAACACCATCTGTAAGCGGAAAAACTATAGGTACATATGTATATTGTATCCATCTGCCAAATTCTGGTCAGAAAAACGCCTATTCGCATAACATTTCCACAAAAATAAATAAATATTCATTTGAGGAGGGTGCTATCGATGAATTCAAAGAAATGCCAATCAAAGTCGTAAAGGGCGATTCTTTATACACACGCAAGCGCCTGACAGTACGTGTCATTTTCAGCAATGCGATACCAACTGAATGCAGTTTATGATTATTTACCAGTGTAACGGAAAGAGGGGGTGGAGTTTACTTCAAGAGCGACGCGCAATTGGTCGAGTGGGTAAATATGAATATGTATGTTCACAATATCTCGCTCCAAATGTTTAAACTCTCTGTATAAGATTTATATAATTGTGTATACACGCTGTATTGTGTTTTTAGGATAAAGACTGCACAATGATGGAATCGCCTCTCTCGCACAAACTGTCCCCGCCACGAGCCCACACCAGCCCAGGACCCACCCCAGGGACAATCAGCCTCACCCACGGGATGATTGCTACAGTCAACCAACATAACAGCCTCCTGAGCAAACTTCACAAACCAACGACATATAGTTCTCCCCCACCCGTTGCCTGCAATCCGGACAACAATGTCTGCAAAGTCATCACTTACCGTGGGGAAAAAGTGGCCGCTTTCACTGTGAATGGTGTGGAACTTATATGCCTCCCCCAGGCATTTGAACTTTTCTTGAAACATTTGGTGGGGGGACTGCACACTGTGTACACTAAGCTGAAGAGACTAGACATCACCCCCGTGGTTTGTAACGTGGAACAAGTCCGAATTCTCCGAGGGCTGGGGGCCATACAGCCCGGAGTCAATAGATGCAAGCTCATCTCATGCAAAGAATTCGACATTCTGTACGACGACTGCACCAATTCAAGGTATGTCAGAGTTACTTATTTTTCATAATACCCTCCAACGACCGTGTGACCATTTTAGGGTAAGTATCTTTATTTGTTTTTGCGTGTGTCATTAAATCCTTCACACTTTTTGTCGTAATAGCTCGAGTTCTTTGTAGCATCATTTATACAAACATTGCCCACTGGTCCAAGATCAATTATACAAACATGCATTAAAATAAATTGATATATGGACCTAAAAAAGAAAGAAAACCCATTCACAAGTTTAAAATTCTTATGTTTGAATTTTCCCATTGAAATGTCTTCAATCAATTCACCTCAATAGTTTATTGAATTTTAAACAAACTAATGAAAAATATTTGAGTGATAATAACTTTGTAACTTTTTGTTTTGTTAAATCAATTCCTCTTTTGATGTCTTCCCGAATCGCTAGCTCCGCTATCACTGTGACAAACGCTAATCACTGACATCGATTTGTTAAATACGTCGTGAGATCAATTGTTACCATTGTAAACTATGACCCGATAAATCGTAATAATAAAGAAAGGAAATCTTTTTTTTAAAAGATAAATATTTACAATTCAAACAATTTATTTTTCAAATGTAATTATTACTTAGAACTATGTAATAATAATATATAATCTATATGGCTGGGCGTTTTTCTTTTTCATTTGCTTGTCTTAACTTTTAAACTTTTCATGTGTAAAATAAATTCTATAAGCAATCCCATTGTCTTGCAGAGAGTCGCTATGTATATTGTCAGTTTGTATAATGCCATAGAACATGAAAGTACACACGTGTAATTTAGTAATCAACAATTAATTATCTTCGTCTGATTCTGCAATCGTTGTCATGAAATATTCTTTTATCATTCAAATGAGAGGTAATTGATTATTCAATTGTTTTATCACGGGCTGCCATACCCCGTGTCACCTGGGTCAGTCATGGCCAGGGTTGCGGACAAGAGTGACGGAGAATCGTAAAATTAGCCCAATCACTGATAAGATACCACTAATTCGCTTAAAACCCTAACAAAGCATTGCAATAAAGCAATCCGATAAAAATGCCGCATAAGTAATAATTACAGAGATAAGAAATCGACAACTATATGATTATTGATAAGATTTTAATTGTTATCGGGGTTGGTGCTTTGGTGGACGGGGAAAAGCTTTTGCAAACCTGCAAATGTATTTCAGATTCATTGATAAAGAAGTCAATTTCATTTCTTTTGCTATCAGAATTGCCCAATATAATTTGAAAAAAAAATTATTCACATTAAACAAGCGTGCGATACTGATTTTATGTTATCAGTTAGTCATTTCTGTCCTAACAGCTGGAAGTGTTAAAGAGATCCACATTGTGTTGACTAATATACCGTGTGTGTTTCATGAAATTGATTAGCAAATATTGTTTTCATTCAAAGCTATTGGTTGTCAAAAAGAATGCAGATACTAAACCAATATGTGCATAATTCAATTAATGAACCACACAGCGAACATTTGATACTTTTCGTTGGGGAATATAACTTTTCTTTATACCAATTATTTGCTTGGTACACATATGCATTTCAAGAGATTGTTAATTTACCCTTTGTGTTTAAATTTAGTTCAAAAAGTAAGAATAATTGAAACAGTCTTCTTTTTCCTGATGAAACGTATAGATGATTTTTCAAGGGGGTGTGGTGGCATGCTTTTAATTTTTTTATTTATTTTTTTTTTTTTATTTTTTTTTTTTGCAAGTAACAAAGCCAATGTCTTGCTAAAGATATTTATATCTCAATAAAGCCAAGATGTTTCGCCCAGTTTGTCTTTTGTTGGAGGGGGGTGGGTGGTATTTTTTCTTTATGATTTTTTTTTGGTAGCTTTGTTTTTGGTTGTTTTGGGGGAGGGGGCTGTATTGTATCATGCGGGCGCAGGTTTTATTTTTTTTTTGAAAAGGTTTTTCATTTTTATTGGAAGGGGTCTTTATTGTTGCATTTTTCTCTCTTTTTATCCTTCTTTTTTCTATCTTTTAAAAGTTGTAACAAGCAACTATATGATAGAGTTACCGGTCCTGTTCGTAACTGTTTCGCTAATATCTTTGAAGTATATACTTCTTGTGAGCACAAGACAGTCAGTGTTGGCTAATTCCTTTTTTCCTCAGTTTAACATTTCCATGTAATATTTGTTCGTGACTTCCTAAGAATTTGATTGTATGTACGGTTCTACTATCCGGTGCTTTGTAAGCAGTGAAACAAGTAATTCTGACCACAAAATAAACGAGTTGTGATGAAAAGGGGAAGTTACTCAACCAGACCGGAGACCAATCAGTTTGTAGAGGAAACACAGGTTGGTAAGATAATGCGACAGAAGAAAACATTTATTTATACTGCTTCTCGAGACGGATAAAGTGTTCTGATGCTCCTTTTTGTCGATATACAGCATTTAGGAAATAGTGCATTACTTATGACAAGATTAGCAATAAATGGGTCGATTGACAATAGCTTTCTATGTTGGAATCCTGTATAGAAAGTTGTTAAAGTTGTTTGAATTGTGAAAATGTTAAACATATTATTCCTTAAATTCAATATCTTTTTGACTTTTGGTTACTGTACTGATCTATCTTCAACGACAATCTCCCGTGACCATTGTATTTCTGGATAAAATGTAAATAAGCAGACCTCAAAATGAATGATTTTAACATAAGATAACATTTAAGCAAAAGGATTTTTTTGAATTGCCTTGATTATGCAATAATATTTTTTTGTTCAAAGCAGATATGAATATTTTTTTTTTAAAGTTATTTGAATAAAGTCTTAAATCAAAAAGGAGTTAAAAAAAAAAAGAACATGACTACTTTAGTAATACGAGTTACATATGCCGCAAAATTATGTTCTTTGCTTGAATTGAAAATGGTACATTTATATGAAAATGACCTGAAAATTCTTGCTACTATCATATTTCGGCTTATCGCAGTCTATTTATCTTAAACCTAAGACTATTAAATTCAAAAGTTTGCAAAATTTATGTCTCAATAACTCAATAACAAGAAATATTTATTCCGTTTCTAAATCCGTGGATCGTATTCAAAAGTTATTTGCAGAGGGGAAAACGTACATTAATCAGAAAATTATCTTTTATGAAATTTTATCTCATTTAAACAAATGGTATTAGAGAAGCGTAACAGAGTATGTGGATCGGGATCGACATACCAAATATTGAAAATGAAAGTAGACTAGCGGCTACGTTTAAGTCATGTCCACACGTTTACAAAGCATATAGACTGATAATGTAGACTGATATCAGACAAAAAAGGAAACTTCCCGGACTTTTGGTAAAGAATTTTAAAGTATCGTAAGGCCTTATCAATTAGACTTCTTTAATTTTAGCAATTTCATTTGTGACGATTTAACAATATTGGCTTAATAATCTGTGATATTTTTAAATTATATGTTTTTGATTTACTTTGAAGTTATGTACTACTGCTTCATTTTAAAAGAAATTGTATCCCAAAACTATAGAATTTATAAGATATTTGAAACAAAACTGACGAAACTTTTTTTAAGAAAAGTCAACATTTTCTAGATTTGTGTATAAGTAACGTACAAACATGTTTGAAGGAGGCAGTGTATATCATTAAAGCTATCACATTTTCGGGTTAAGTAGCCCACTTACTGCTATGCTCAACAAATAAACTTTACACAATTTGTCATAAATCTAGATTAAAGAGGTGGGCCAGTATTTGCAGCCATTAGAGATAAAGATATTTATTCCTACATATATAACTTGTACTGTCACAAATATAATTTCGTCGCTCTGGAAACTAAGTTCATAGAGAGTTCCCTTTGAAAGTGAATACAAACTTATCAGCAATGAAATATTATTTTATTCTGTTTCCTTTTCAAAGTTTTTATTAACATCAGTCTTCTTTGGATGGAAAGGAGTTTATTGTACAGGCTTTGCTTTGTGGTAAATGCAAGAGCTAGCATTTTATTATCACTAGAGAAATGTATAATGAGGCAATGAGCTCTGGTAACTCTTAGACATGTCAACAATTAGTTTCATTTAATCCTTAGATATGAAATAATAGCATGGTACACCTGGAATTAATTCAGAGCAGTCGACTCACCCATCGGTCAGATTGAAATAAATCAGCGATATGTATGATTTATCTGAGTTGGCCTTTGTTATTCTCTATCCTAAAATTACATGAAACAAACTTAGAAGAGCATTAGCTGTGCTTTGTATTGATTTATTTATCTAAAGATGATAGACCATTTAGCCTTTTGTGATCTTCTACCCAAACTTTTTTAGACCTCCTATGGATGAGAAACTAGCAATATTACCTCAGTTGTTGATAGGACATAAAAATATGTCACAATCGTAAAGTCATTTCTCATATATATTCAATAAAAAAGATTAAGTTGAAGCCGGCCTCTCTGTTTTGCATTTCTAATCAATGATTTTTCGGATTTAAAATGACACCTATTCAATATTGTATGTTTGTAGATATCCGTGATACAGTTATTGACCATCACACAGACAGAAGGTTTAAATGGGAATTTAACCTGTATCTGTTTATCAGAAATGATATTTAGAATAATTCGAAAGTTTCATTAAATGTCAAAGGAGGATTAGCCATATCTTACTGAGGATTGCAAATCAAGAAATTCTTTCAAGTTGTTTTAGTTTCTCATGTTAACCTTTTGAAAATCAAGATCTGTTTCCTGTTTACCTGGAACAGAAATAGACACATGCAGTGATTATTGGTCATCATTGAAAGACTTTGAAAATGTGGTATTTGGTATAAAGGTGATTTTATGAAAAGCTTTAAAAGATATAGTACCATGCAGACAAGAAATTCTTAAGATTCCGAATATCTCCATTCCTATGTCATTTATTCCAAGTTTAAAGCTGACCATTTCCAATTTTAATTTTGATGTATGGCATTGTATAATTTATTGGAATGGAATCATAGGAGATATTTAGTTACATTCTTCAGTAACTAATGAGAGTGCCCTGGGATGGGTACCACAACAAAGACATTTGTACATTTGGCTGTGTGGGTAAGATATGTTAATCCCATAAACTTCTGGTTCTCAAAAGATAGAGCTTTTAAAGAATCACACACAAATGTGCTTGTTTGTGTGGATTAAGACCTTTTAATCATTCTTAATTGAAATCCCAATCTTCAAAGCTATCCGTAAAGTGAATTGGGCAATGTGAGAGTCACAAGCAAATGAAATTGGACTAGTAAGGCAAATAAATTCAAATGTAATGGCATGTTTCATAGGCTGGGTCTCTGATTAAGAAATGCAAAAAAAAAAAGGTACATCTATAGTGTTAGGCTGTCATTAATGCATTTTGTTGCTTTATTGTAACAAATGCTACTTACTGTCAATACCATATAAATATGCCCAAGTTTTTCTGTTTTCAATCCATTAAAAGGTTAAGCTGGACAATGGGGGGAAAAGTGGCTTCCTGTCAGAAGACAAACTTGTTCAGCTATTTCTCAATGGATTAATTTTCTATCGAACCTACTGTTGAGGATAAAACCATTCAAATTGTTGCTTTTTGAGTCATTAAATTGTCCTTAAATAGTTTTTTGAATGACACAGTTGATAGAAAAAAAAATCTATTTCCTGACTTTTGACAAAGAGAGTGAAAAACGAGCGGAAGTAAGGCTGGCTCAATGAAATTCAAGATGTGTCTAAGAAAGAGACAGTGGTTTTAATTGATTTTAACGATGTGCGGTATTTTATTTAATCAAATTGAAAATATTCATGGCAAATCTGATTTAATATTAGACTCGGGTCTGACCAGTAATGATTTCAGGGCTTTATTGATGTTAAAAATGTTCAAATTTGATGTATCAGATGACAGCGAAGAAATTGAAATGAGATTAAGAAACGGACATGGAGTGAGAATCTTACAAATAACTCAGGCCCAAATGGCTGCCCCTGACAGCAGAAAGGATACTTTTTTGACCCTGGACAATAGGCAAAGGAGACCCATTGTTAGCATGTGTCATTTCGGGTAACGCTTGCATCTGTACGATAATCAAATCAAATCAAATGAATCAAAAAGATAAAACCATAAGAATATAAACCCCAGGGCTGTCGAGGGCTGCCCTAGTCATTTAAGTGTTTTAATGTTAGATATTGTTATATTTTGGCGCGATAAGGCTTTGGTGATATTAAGGATGCGTTTTGTGATACGACAGAGTGTGTCCACCTGTTGTTAAATAGGGCTTTTTTTCTTTTTAAACAAATTGAAAATGGAAAATGAATTTGATGGCAGAGCAGTGCTGACATTTACGAACCAAATGGCTTGTCCTATTAAGCATGTAAGAATTGGTTACAGCTGTCCAGTGTCCCCTTTTTTTCACACAAATTAGTGTAGAATATTTAGAATACTGGTACTTTTAAGATTGTTTTGTGTTTCATCAAAAGTTATATCAGGAAAGACAAATGATAAATGTTCTCTTTGGTAACTTTGATTAAGTCTTCATAATTACTGTGTTGAGTTTTAATAATCTCTCTTTCAATTTCTTGAATGAATTCTGATCTGACTCGCTTAATGAAATGGAAGCTCACAGCAGAAAATTTATGTACTCTGCACAAAAACAATCAGAAGTATTGCAGTAAATCGGAAGAATTCGCTGTAATGACTATTTTTTTGCCGATCCTGTTGCATGACTGTCATCCATTATCCACATATATAGGTTTTATTCCTCTGGAATTTTTCACATTCCATGATATATAATGGATCTGGAGGATGTATATTGTCTGATTGATAGCTTTTATGTCTGTCTTTCTCTTATTATCCAGAAATATCTGATGATTCCAGTTTGTCCATTATTGGAAATTGTGTGTTATTTTCGTATGCTGAGCTTACCAAGTTTTCATACTTTCAAACACACTCTACTAAGTATTGCAGGTGCACATGGATAGTAACAATTGTGATATGCACTGTTGAAAGTGATTTAGTTCTAGTTGTTGGGTACTTTAACGGTGGGATGACTTACTAAGTACATATAATAGTACTAGTAGTAAGTTAACACTGATTGTTGAATCACAAAATGCGGTGGGTTTTTTTTTTCTTCAAGTTTTCGTCATTGCTCCCTGGTTGTCAAGCTTTTGACTGGGTGGGAACACCTCTCTAATTGTGCATAGTTACCTAGTTGGCCATTCCATTAGATAGGATACTCTTTTTGTTGTTGCCGGCTTTCTCCATCACCTGTATGCTTGTGATCTGGTGGTATACCACATAAAGATGAAATCAATTTTTTCGGTGTTTATCTTCTCCAAAAGAACAAGATGGCACTAAGTCTGGAGATTAAAACCTGAAGCAAATATAATCTAATGCTTTATTTGTCTAGGTGCGTATGAAGTGGAGATATAGTCTCGATTCATGTCATTTAGCCAGTTCAAATAAAATGTTATGGATAAACAGTTTGGTCAACGGTTTAAAATTCATCTCTATCTCAATGAACAAATTTTTAGTTTTTCTTTACACTTGATTTTTAACTAAACTCTCTTCAAGAACAAAGATACCTAAACGTTTGATTCAAGGAACACTTGAGAAATCATTGAACAGAATGAATTTTTTAAACAGAGCCAGTATTTTCGTGAGATGGGTGTGTCCATTTTCTGTGGTTCTTTGTCGTAATCTTTCTTTATTGCATTTAAAATCACATAATAATATGGGATCTGCCTCATAAAGTCCACTAGATTAAAATGGAAACAGTCAAAATTGGGGGAAAGAACAAGATGTCTTGCAGGGCTTAATGCTAGAAATCTTTTTGCACTGTGGTGCAATCACATTTAATAAAACAAAATTCAATTAGCATGAACAATGGTGTTGTTACAATTCATATAATTTAAATAACTCACAGATTGTTTCCCCAAACACATTTGCATTCACCGATATAACGAGTTTGCACAAGACTCTAATCTTTTTCTATTTTTTGTAACTGTAATCTGACTAAATATTTATGAAGGGAAAACGTATATGTGAATAAGAAGTTTGTGAATCAGATACTAGTGGGACAAGTGGCTTCCTGGGATTTTAATATTTACTTTGTGAATCGATTCTCTATGATTCCATGTTGAGACAGACAGAATTATGTCTTCTGGAAATACAAAAGGCAGCTGGGAAAAGTTGTGAAGAACTGTAATTATTTGTGAAATACTACTGAAACCTGCAACATGATTCGTAACTGTTGACAGAACACTGTGTTTAGTGGTGAATCGTAATTGTACTAACATCTAGCATGTTTTATAGTTGAACAGCAGGACTTATACATCTTGTATTCAGGATAATATTTTCTTGCTAGAATTAAGTCACATTAAACAAGAATTAGCTTTTAAGAGCCCAATGTGGTGAAGGATTTCTCTCTCTCTGGAAATCAGATTGGCTTTGGCTAATTGTGTGAGTTCAAAGAAGTAACAGGAACAAATTGATGCTGGCCGTTTCCTGAAGGGACCTTTATGTGGGATTTGTATCAATAAGATTTTGTGCAACTTCAACCATGAAGTTTAAATAATGGAATAAATTCTTTTGATATCAAATACATATTAACACCATACAAAATTATTCCACCTATTAAAATAACATCACGAAATTGATTAGAAATGCATCAAAAGGGTGAGCCTGCTCTTTATGTCATTGCCATTGGATTGAAATGTTTTTTTACAAGAAGAATTATTGACAAACTAATTTCTTGTGCTTTGTAAATAATTATGATAAATGTAGATACCGGGAACTGCCTGTGTTGTACAGTGCATGGCTTTTGTAATTTTTACCTCTGAAAAGTTGCAGATGTATTTCAACTTTGATTTGTGAAACAAGCACCTGTAATTACACAGAGATATGGAAGTTATTGGCAGTCAGTGGGAAGGGTAAATCATACAGATTAGAATTTGCCTTTATTTGAAATCAAGATAGAATTTTATATCAGCAGCTATAACTGATAGTAGCCTTTGATGATGGAAATTGTCACGTTATTGTCCCAATAAGACCGTCACAGATGTAATTAGCTGTAATTTTATCACAGCATTGAAAAACATACTTTGAAACATTGTGCAACTTAAATAGAATTGTCACCATTGTTGCTGAGCTAGAGTGATCTCCCTTTAAAGGTCTTTGGCTGAAGATGTAATATGTCTTATCTGAGGACCAGTCAGTATCATATTATATTGCCCATCCAGGTACAGTGTTGCTTTTACTTGTTCTCGGTGTTTAGAGTTTTTGCTTGCAATGGGAAATTATTGAAATTTGCATCTGCAGAGAACGTCAATGATGGGTAAATAAGCCATGCTGTGATTGACTCAAGGGAGACAAGCGATCTTATTGAGGGCCTTGTTCTCACAAAAGTACCACTGAATCTGGGCAGACAATATTCGCAAAAAAAATTCTGTTTAATTTCCAAAGTTTTTTGAAATCTTTTTCTTGCATCTTGAGTAATTTTACCAGACTGAAAAATGAAATAAATTCACTTGTGTTACTTCCTGCTTGTCTAAAGGAATTGTTTCACTGTTAAATCTATAGTAAAATTTCATTTTATTTTTTTCATAAGGTCAAGGAGACTCTCTCTACATGGTATAATATAATAAAACTTGCCCACACACTAGATTCTTATCATGGTAAGTGCATGATGTGAATAAACCTAATATGTTTTCTTAATAGTAAAACCATGTGACAAAATCAGAAAGAACTGAGTTTTGGAATATATACCCATTATCAATCATTCTAAATGCTCTTCGAGGAAAAAAAAATATATCTAATTCACTTGTCAAAGCTTGAGAACTGTTTCTGAAAGAAACGCTAAATTAAAAAAAAAGGTGTATATCTATGTAAAATGAGACATACACATTAACAGATCGAGAATAAATCATTTGTGCTTGAATTGTCAAATTATTCTTTGTTAGATTTGATTATTTCTTGATTTTATGAATTTCTTCTACACCACTTTGTTTGAAAAGACTAGTACACTATCTTATTTCAATTCATCATATAATCCTGCGAACGAATTATTTGGATTAAATGGAATAATAAACCAGCTCTGAAATTTCGAGTCAGATTTATTTGCTTTATAGGGAACTGCCTTCTCTCTGGCTACGGGAGATTGCTATCACCTTTTGTTGACAAAAGATATTTATTTCAATTGTTATTTAAAAAGCATAAAAATCATTGCAAACATAAGAGATTTTGACAAGAGTGTACAGGTTAAAAGTTCACTTTGTTGCCATTGAACAAGAAGATGAGACTGAGCAGACAAAAGAAAGGACAAGTTTTGCTCTGTCGAGGTGGGGCGTGCTCGCGAAATCTCGACATCTCGGTCTCGAGATTTGATTTGTCATTTTCATTTTATTCATAAAGATAATTTTATATCAAAGACTTTTATTTTAATGGGTATAGTTAATTTCACTAATTTACATGCTGCATATGTGCTAAGACTACTATAAACATTGAGGGCATGGCAATTGTAACTTTTGCTAAAACCAAAGATCAAATTTTTTTTAAATGAATTGTTACCTACATTGTGAAATTTGCTACCTCCATAGTTTAACCAGATTCATTCAATGAGACAGCTGGTTTATAAAGAAATTTGTGTAATAAAATCCATTTGTTGATCAGTAAACCGTAAGCATGAAGAAATAGCATTTAAATCTGCCATAAATCGTCAGTTAAATAATTTATGGGTATTCTATCTTCTGTGCATTTGAGTACATGTGTTATTTAATATTTATTTGTTATTTGGGCTCATTGAGAAAGAATTCCGTGTTTTGCACCTGAGTCTGGGTGATCTATGGCTGAAATGACTGATGCACACCTATCATATATTATTTCAACAGTCGGATAATTGTTCACCTGAGCAAATCACAAAGAACAAAAATTCATTTTAAAATGAGTTTTATTTACGTTTTAGGAGCTCAGTAATCACGAAGGTATTTGACATTGATCATATCTAACTTTTAATATTTCATGGGTTGATATGAAAGATAATTCTTTCAGATTGTAGTTGGTTTTTCGTTCCTCGTAAATTTCACGCTGATACTCCACATGAAAATTGATAAAAACTGTCATTAAATGCAAATTCTGTGAAATTGAAAAAAATATAATTCACAGTAAACTGTTGAATCTCCTTTTTTGATAGTCCGATTTAAATGCTGGTCATAAATTTACTGTTGGTGACCACAGATTGGGTTTAAAGGTGATTCCAGGTGAAGATGCTGTCAGGTGACATCTACACAAATCCAGGTCTCTAATTCAAATCAGTCAGCCATTTACCTCTCTCTCTCTCTCTCTCTCTCTCTCTCTCTCTCTCTCTCTCTCTCGCTCTCTCTCCTTTTTGGCAAAATATTGTATTTGAATTTTTATACATGAAAAGATGTGAATTTCTTTGAATGTTTTGCAAAGTTGTCTCCCTTATTGGAATATGCTCATTGCTGTGTTGCCAGTCCCAAGTATTCCCAGCTGTCCACCACTCAGTCTCTCCCACTTAGTTGAGCCTCAGCCTCTGACATTTAACAAGATTGATATGTAATATTGAGTGTGGTCAGTGTTAGGATGTGGGTTAATGGCTGCCTGGGAATACCAAGTGTCAAAGAGTCCCATATTTAGCTCACCTGATCCAAAATCTCTTAGTCTAGAAATTTATTGATTAAGATTTTTCTGTCATCAGTCATTTCCATCATTGTTTGCATTGACTTTTCACATATTTTACTACAGGGGCAAACTTAGCACAAAGCATGGGTAAAGGAGAAATGAATTAAGTGTCTTTCGATTTCCACAAAATTTTTCAAAATAGGGAGAGTTGGTAAAAAATATTCTCAAGAACCATATTACCCAATAATTAATGGTGAAGAATCAGTCAGCCCTGAATTTTATTTCAGTATGTTCTTGAAATTATAATGATCAACTGTATTGTAGACCAACTTACTTAACAAGAGTTATGGCCCTTCATAAATATTTTTTGTTTGGGGTATATATAGGGAACAGTCGTGTTTGGTTGGCGAGTTCTAGAGTTGTGTGTCATTTACCAGAACATTATACATGTACTGCATGGTCTGTACAATGTAGAATAAAGAAAATTAATTATTTGATAGAATCTTTTAATTTTATTCTAACAAAAGGATTTAGTAGATTTAAATGTAAATTCAGAGTTTTATAATTCATGATCAAAATGAAGATATGTTTATCTACTATCTAGCAGAATCACCTCGAAACAAGAATACAGTTTTAATTGAAGAACGCATCATTACAAATCAAAAAAGAAATAATCAGAAATCAATAATTTATTCGTTATCCCTTTATACACATATATTGTTACAGTGATTAATGTGATTAGCTCTGTTGATTAAAGCATCAGTCTGCAGATCAGCAGAATTGAGTGCGAGTCCCACACAGGTTTCAATTTTGTTCCCGATAATTTACTGGAAAATTTAAATTTTCTCTATAAAAAGTAAACTTTTCCCCTCAAAATAAGGTAAACTAAAATAATTTCATCAATAAAACTCATATTTTTTTATCCTGCACAATTTTGTTAGATACATGTGTGATACATCCTTGTACAATTACCGTAGATAGATGTAGAGTCAGTATAGCAATTGTTGAAATGGTACATTGCAAGTATTTTCTCACAGTAAAATTATTGCATGGTCTCATCGTAAACCAGATTGAGAGCTAGATCAGAAACATAAAATATCGGCGCTGAATTAAAAGTTAGAAGTGAAGAAAAATGCTCATCACCATATATGATATATACTTTCATTGTAACCATTGCAAGGGATTTCGCTGCAACAAAAATGGCACATTCTTACATTTTTGAAAACGTGAGATAGAATCGTCTTTCATGGAAAAATCACAATTTCAATGATTATGTCAGTCTTTTGACATTTTAATTGCCACTAAATAGGAAAAGGTGAAAATCCATTTTCATGCCTTTTTTTCAGAATGAGGTGCAAAATAGATAATGTTTTAGATGTTATGGACATTCCTTTGTCAGACAGACAATATAGAAATTATATATGACACAATGGTGTCATTCCTTCCTGTCTTAAGCCAGCATGATACTCAGTTTGATTCATCTACGCAGCTTTTGGTACATTTCATTTCAGCAAATTATACTTTGTACAGCTATTTCCCCAACAAAAGAAATGCTTGCAGCTCTTCACTGGTAGAATTATTTTTGTGTGTGGGCCCTGATACTCGATATTTACCTGTTTAGCAAGCTTAAATCATGTTATATTTTTTCTAATTTGTGGAGCACAAAGGATGCGGGATTGAAATGAAACATTTGAATATTAAATGCAAAAAAAGATAATAAGAGCTTTGCAGGACAAACATTTGATTTCATTCAAGATGAAGAAGATTCTGCGTTTGAAACGACAAACCTATACTTAGAAAATCAGTAGATTTGTCATTTGAACTGGCCGCTGTCTGGGTGCCATTGAAGTTCACAATTGTTGCATGCAGAAGTTTGCTTGACAATTCTTTTTCCACTTTAATTATGAATAGCATCAACAGTGGTATATTTCAATGCCCTTTGTCATGTTGCGGAAAATTGTATCAAATTAGGAGTCAGATTTTCTCCGTGCCCCCAGCACCTGCTGATGGTTTGTCATCTAAAAGACCCAAAATTGAATTTTCTCATTTTTATTGAACTATAAGTCCCTCAGGTGCACTTCATGTTTAAGAGCCAAGACATTGCAGTATCTAATTCAAGTGGATACATTTTGGTTAGAGGTAAATCGCATTAAATTCTGCTGTTACTTCGAAAGGTGCAGAATATTATGAAGAGATTTTTGAATAATTTGCATTAAACTGTAAAATGCTTGAGTTAGCCTTTTCTTTGACCATTTAGAATGAAAACCCATGTGAGCAGCTTTTGTATTGCTGTAAGATTTTTAAGCATACGATGTTTGCAAAATGTAAAGAAATAATTTAAGAGATCATTGTCAAATTCACTTCATCTGATTCGATACTGAGTAGTTGCATTCATGCGATTTCAGCTTTATGAATCCAGAGAAAATGGAATTCACTCAAATGCAAAAAAAACCATTTAATGTTTATTGAGGCATGAGTACCCCATGTTGTGAACATATCATGGCTATTTGTGATGTTTTCACTGGGATGAGGTAGGGAAGGCAACATATCAGTCTGTTCACCTTCCTATTTGAAATCACATTCAAGCATTTGGCACATTTTATTTAGATTTAATAAAGGTAATTTCAATAAGTGTTTTTGTTGCTAAGATGGTGAAATTTTGGGGTTTTGAGGGCCGATGTACTAGGTGATGCTGGTTCTCTTCATCTCATGTTGATAAGGAATACAGTTTAATCTACATCAATTATTCAACAAATCAATAAAGTTATATCACCAAACAGTTTTTGAATTGCACTAGATAAGTAAAACAAACAATCATAGGATGTGTGTTCATTTGAAATCGTGATAAGGAAAGACAAAAATTATTAAATTGGTTAAATCTCGTTCTGAACCACAACTATTTTCCTACTCAGTAATTCGACTGTACCTTATGCCATGTAATCTGATTCAGTCTTGAAGTTTCTCTGATTTCATAGAGGTATCTTAATTTGCATATCCAGTTACCTGAAAATTACACAAAGGAGACTAAATCTTCTACTAGCTTGTCGAACTTGTAACGATGGCTGCTGGATGTGTTGCACGGACACAATATGATCTCAAAGTTCCATTGATGAAATATTTGAAAACGTTAATCAAATGAAAAGTATGGGTCTCTGGGCTATAAGATCAGCTTGTTCGGTTGCAAGAGCATTAATTTAGAGTAAAATACCGGTTACCTTGTCTTTGACAGACTTCAAATTATATACAAAGTGATTTGGAGGCAATTTTTATGATTTCTCCATAATGGAAACTTTGTTTAATATAAGATGGGTACTTGTGTCCCCTGAAGTAACATTTCAATATGTTGTTTATCGACTTGGAAATATTATGTATCAAGATGAAATATTAGGCATTGGATCAATGAATGAAACTGTAGCTTTTCTCCTGGTACACCATCCTGAAAACATAAAGGGTTCGCAAGGGGCCAGGTGACAGGTTTTATTAAAATTGTACCATAGGAACACCTCCTTCACTGGAACAGATACCATCAAATAAACCAAACGAATAATTTATGATTGTAACCCGACTCCCAGTCAAAAAAATTACAAGTTCCACCTGAAGCTTCACTATTCTATTAAAAATTTGTTAAACTTCAAATCTATTTATATAATAATGAAGCAAAGCAGAGGGTGTGAATTTTTGTGGCAATAACAATTAAACAGAACAGTGTATATATATTTCTGTGTTTGCAATGTGTCTTGCTGCAATAAAAGTGGCTGTTTGGGACTAGCTAGGCTCATACATCACCAGTTTTGCAGTTTAAATATGTCATTTCAGCAGTAAAACCAACACAAATACTCACAATTTTTTTTTCAAGAGCAATTTGGATCTGATCTCTTACCATGCAGTAATAGTAATTTTATTGTAGGGAATAATTTTTGTGATTGAGATATCTCTTGTTTTAACTTCATTTATTGCTTAAGCAAATGGACAATTTGTTGCATCTCCTATTATCAACTTTTACGTGATTTTAACTGACATATGGCACGACAAAAACGTTTTATCTTTGTGTGTTTCTCATAATCTGGCAGATAGAATTGGAAGCCATGATTGCAATTTTTGAATTATATATGTTATTAAATTGAATGATTGTATATTTTTGCAGTGCACGTCCGGGAAGACCTCCAAAGAGGAGCCCGTCTATCCATGCCAGTCCTGAGACGCTGGAGAAACTGAAGAAATGCCGCGTAGATGGGGATTACCCTTTTGACCCTCGACTTTATGGTATATATAATTCCTACAAGATCACTCACAAAACACAATGTACAATACAACTACTCAGAATAAACAGAAAAGTGAAACAGATACTAGTTTGTCAAGTAGTACTGTAAATTCTTTGTCAGATAAAAAGACAGTTAACATTTGTTCTTTTTTTAGAAGTGACATAGGGAGGACTTTTTTGTAATGACATGAATGGTATAAAGATAAACAGTTGTTATCATATATGGGATCCTGCACCTATACATAAATACATACAGCTTCCTGTTTTTTGTCCTTATAAGCAATATTCCCTGTATCAACAGGCACTGATAACTTATAATCAATTAAATTTACTGGTACCTTCAAGATGTCAATAATTTAAAAAAAAAAATTTTTTGTGGATACAGTAATAATTTAAAAAGTTTTTGGAGTTATTCTGTGTTCTATATGACCCGTGGAATTGCCGATTTTTAGGAATTTGGCAGTGCGTCTAATTTCTGGCCATCCCAGATCTCAAAACTGCTGAGCAAGATGTGGAAACATTGCAGCATGTCCAGGTTTTTTCCGCATTCAATTCTTGGCAATGGTTAATGATATATTAACAATGATAGAAATAGAGGGCTATTTAGTTTTTTCTTGCCATTATTATTTCTGAAACATATGACTACAATCAAACATCTTGGCAGGTTTGTAAATTTGGAAAGTCCAGTCTAAATACTGAAGTGAATAGTGGGGAGGATTAGCTTTCTTGTCCAAATTGGAGAGGAAATAGTCTTGGCACCATCATGGATAGATAAACATAACAAACTATGATGGCTTGACTGCTTTTTGTGTTGCAATTTCAAATTCTATTTTTATTGAAATGAGATAATGGAAGGAATTCAGTGGAAAATAAATGAAATTTTTCACAGCTATGAAATCAACACCAAATAGGTTATTGAAGATATTTAATTAAAACATGCCAATCTGAAAAATATCTGTCTTGTTAAGTGACATAATTTTGAACAAGGAAATTGCTTATGATAAGGGAGGAATTGCTATCAAAAGCAGGCAGTGTGTATTGGAGTTGGACCTTGTGAAAGGGAAAGCAATTACAGCCGCGGATAATATGCCCATAGAATATTTAAAGATATCTAAACAAAACAGTAATTATTTTTAAATGTGGATGGAGGAAATAAACACTGTATAATTTATTTTGCATATAATTGTATTTATCAAGCATCATTAATTGAATCTTAAATCTTTAGGCCATTGACAGAACACAAGTTTGGCATGACAGTCTCATTAACTTCAGTCACCTTCCCTATTTTCTTATCTGGCCACTGATATTTCTGGAAAATGACTTTTTCCTATTTATATGAAATAAATGGAATTCTGTGTTTTTCTTCTATTGATGGCCGTGAAGGGATGTAATATGACCAGTGATTAGGGCACCACTGGACTGTTTCTCTGTGACAACCACAATTTGTGCTGGACTGGTCAGGTCAGATAATCTGTCCTAAACAGTAATGGTCAGCTCTGACACTCAACAGTGTAATTAGCAAATCAATTAATATTGAATTGCAGAACAAATTCCGTTCACTGTCACTAATTATCCAGCTATCTGTAATTGTGCCCTTTTCCTGTAGAACCATGACTATACTGTAGGGTGTGTTCACTATACTTATTTACTTATATGGCTTTTCTTAATAAACATTTGCTTTTTGTTTAAAATTACTTTGATAAGATTGACACAAAAAAACTCCAAACAAATTTGATCAAGAATGTTTGATGCCAATCGTTACAATTCGACTAGTTGTCCTTGTGAATGCGTCACGGCAATACGACAACTGTACGTCAAGCCTACTTCGGGGTGAATTCGGTCATTTTCCAGTCATGGGAGGGACAGTTAGTCACATGGTCATGACGGTGGAAAATTCTACAGATGTAATGTACAGCAACCTGTAATTATAATCGTTCTGTTCTCTCATACCTATGGCCCTGAAACACATACAGATCTTTTTTCAATGAAGTCAATGCATTGGAAAGAATTCTGTCCTTCCATCAAAATAGATGAGAGAAGAAAAACATTGTTTTTATGGTTAACAAATACAATGGGTGCCTCAGAGGTAACACTATTACAACCCAAGGTTATTGATGCCAATGCTATATGAGATTAACTCTAGGAATTTGTTGATCAGATGAAGAAAATGTGATAAAAACTATTCATGTTTTTTCATGAAATCCTGTGGCCTTGTAGAACACATTCTGAGAAAGGTATATGCTTTATCAATGGAAAGGTTTGAAACTTATTATATGATTTAGATTATTTGCACATTAGTGAAACCCACACTTTTTGCCTTCATGTACTAATGGACCACATTATCATTGCCTGCCTTGTTTTATTAATTATATCATTGCAACATTAAAATAAATGGAACTTTTTCAAAGATACATGAAGTCATAAAGTTAATGTATAAATCCTGTGTAATTCACTCCCAATGTGACCAATGCAGACTAACATCTACAGATGAGGGCAGGCAAAAATTATTCTTAGGAAAAAATAAATCCTTCTACTGCACCTTTTATCTCTCTCTTTTTTTTTTTATCTATTTATCAGCAGCTTTAACTTTGGTGTAACTAAGGTACTTGCATCGTCGGATACCCACAGCTACTGATAAGTAGAAGACGAGATCACCGGTGGGTATCCGACGATGAGGTACTTGGTGATCTGAAATCTATTTGACCTGATAAAGTTCAAGGTCATTATCAAGGTCAGTTAGAAAAAATTGACCACACTCAGGAGACTCAGGTGTTTTTATCCTAATTTGGTCATATATTGGCTGAATCATTAGTCATCTGCTAGGGCACAGAGGATAATCTTGCATAAGAATTCTCGAGGAGGGGAGAACAGAGAGAAGGGAATTTTTAGTAGGATTCAAAGTTATACAGCTCAGATTGTGATACTTGTACCACATTTACAATGTATTTACTGAACCATGGTATCTCTAGCACTATTGTTTTTCTTAATTAACATGATTCATGTGGATCATCTAAAGGTGCTTTACTCTCAGAACCTTTCACTGCAGACCTATTTGAACTCTTGGAGTACATTTGCGTTAGTATGCCACTGCTTAGAGCAAAACAATAACTGAAGTGGTGTTTATTTCCTCTGGGTGGTATAAATGTCGTAAAATCCTTTAAGACTGTGTGTCTTTGATTAATAATGAGAGAAATCAGGTAACGCATTCAACGCATTGATCCTGTATTATGTAAGTTATGTCCCTTAGATGTTCATTAGCCATGAATAAGAAATGTGTCACATCTTGACAAAAGAACAATTGTCTTCATTTGTTCAAATGACTTGTTTTCAGCTAAATGTAAATTATACATGAGATTTCTTTGAATTCCGGGAAATGACAAAATGTAAACATATATCCAGATGACATTATCTGTCTGGGTTGGGAAATAGAATTCTCTTTTCTGGGTTGACTGGTCAATTAACACAGATTTCACATTCAGATAAACGATTGCCTCTCATGCATCCTCAATATCATTGTTAAATGTTGGAAATCTCTAGGAAAAAAGTTTCAAAATGAATTCATTTTTATAGCAAGCAGTTCCATTCAGATAAAATGCTGCATTTTGTTTTCAGATTTGAAATACGTGTACCATGTGACATTAAAAAGTTAGAATACAATTCATTCTGCCATTTAATTCAGACCTTTCATTCATTATTAAGAGCTTAGAGTTCTGCCACTTATGTACTCTGACAGTAAATCTAACTGGCCTACACCTGAAACATCAAATAATTTGTTAACGCAGCGGATTTATACGATACGACATGTTCAAAACCCCCATATCTTCCAGAAATAATTTACTTTCCAAAAGGATTTGTTTTTGATGGATTTCGATAATGGAGTATTAAAATTGTCATGCAATATTCAAAGGTGTTTTTAAATAAGAATCTATTTCATTTCAAATGTTGCGACCTTAATGTTTTAACCGCTGGGCACAAACCCTCTTTATAACAGTCAAAATTAGGTCTGTGACATTAAAATCAATACATAGCTTTTTATCCAAGAGAAATCATCTATTTACTAGTTTTAATAAAAGAAAATATAGCCCCATGATCAATTGATTTAGAATTAAAGTATTTATGATTTTTATTAGATACCAACTCGTCATGAAATTCTATCACAGAGGACAGGTTGTCAGGGAAGCCCAAAATTTCACTTTTGTGTTAAGACTAATGGCTTCCTTCGGTGGTCTTTTTCCATTGCTTGAATTAATAAATGAGTATGTTACAACTAATTAAACAATGTGATAATAGCTCTAAGTAAATGGAATTATTGATGAAAACTTGCGCTGCTTTAGACCTACACTGAAATCTCGTATATTAACAAAATCCCTTTGACCATTAGACATCTGTTTGCAAAGAAAATATACAAATGACTTTTAAAAATGAAAAAGGAGAAGTCCATTATGGGCATTTATGAAACATCCAATAAGTTGTTTCAATTGATCTGTCTGTTTGTTATAAATGGCAAGATTCAACTTTTTATCACTCTTTAGTAAATACGTTAACTTTTGTAAAAATCTTTTTAAATGGAAAAGGCTTGGCTTTTCAATTATTGGGGACTGGGGATCAATTGAAGATATAGCCACCAATCATTGATTGCTGCGAAACAAGGGGGCTGAAGTGGCCGGGTTCTATTTGACTTCCCATGGTGAGCATCACTGCGGAGCTTCCTGCAGGTGATGATTGCGCAAGGCCAGCTTCCGAAGCAACCCCGTAAAGAGAAGCATTTCCGGATAGACTCGCATTATGAATCTCCTTTGTATAATTCGTTTTTTCATTATCAAAAGTTGTTTAGGTAACTTGACATACTTTAGAGTTCTGTTAGCACTTTAAATTAGGACAGAAAGAATTGGACCAAACATCGAGGTCATTTATCAATTTCTCATGTAAGAAATTGCTCAAGAAATTGATATTATAAGAGAAAGTGAATAACAAATCTTGCAGTCAGTATAATTCCGTCTTTGTTTCTTCTTTGCAGACAGGAAAGCCTTCCTAAATGGATTTGCCCATCATCCATATGCCATGGGCCCACTTGCTCCTTTTATGCCACTTAACCCTGTAAACATAATGAGCCCACCAGTCTCCATGGCAATGGCCACCCACCTTGGACTGCGACATGAAGGTTCCATAATAAAAGACAGGTCGAGTTCAGATTCTGACCTCATATCACCAAGGTAACCTAATAATACTTATAATATAGCAAAATTTTAATTGGCCGTCATTTCCTACTGTTGACTGAAAGAAAAATTAGATGGGGTGTTGCCTTTGAATTCCTCTTAATAGTTTATAACTTTTACACCAACAATCTAGACGGGTTACATCAAAATTTTCTAGTGTATACTTGACATTTTTTCTCAAATAGTTGAGTTAGATGCAAGTTTTACATATTTTTGGAAGAACCAGAGTAGAACAGGAACATTGGGTATGAAGAAGTCCTCTAAATTAGAAGGAAGAAACCAAAGTCACATTTATCTCATTTCCCATTCAATTCCTGTTTATTGATTTCATTTAACAAAAATTATTTTTTTTGGGCAATATAAGGATATAAATTTTAAGTCTGCATGTGCTTTTCCTGTCCAGATGTCACAGATAACTAGAGAAGGAAATGCATTTTTTATGATAATGTTACGCTTCAGAAGTGAGAATTATTGATAAGAAAAAATTGAATTTTCTCAGAAATAAAGAAAATCTATATGCCTGTTTTTGTACATGTCATAGATTAGAGAGAGCATTATTAGATACCATCTTGTAAATGTGGACCAAATAAATATTTGATATTAAGCTAATATGACAACAACAGTGGTAATTTGTGCATTCATTTATTCAAAGTAAATCCATAATATCTCTAATAAATAATGTGCAGAATTAAATTCAACATTGACTTAAAAGAAATTGTTTTTCATTAAATCTTATTTGTATTGTGTTATGTTGTGTATATAAAGGAAGGGGTCTTTTTGATCTGCACAATTAATGGTAGATTTTTTTTTAATTTATATTTTTTTCCTTCTGTAAATAAATGTTACTCATATTGTAAGCGATAAGAAAAGAAACTATTAATTAATAATTTCTTTTTTGCTTGACAGATGCTTGCTTCTCATTATGAAGAGTTTGTAAAATTTACCGAATCAAAACACGTACAGTCTCAAAATACTTAGCTATACATAATCAAAAGGAATGAACTGGAAACGTATTTCTGGGTTTCTCGGTACCTGTGATATCTGAATTGGCTTCCAGATTCTATCTTGTTAAAATGGTGTCTCTAATGATTATATTGTTCAGTTATTTAATCAGCAATGAAATCAAAAAAATTTGGGAACATCCAGTTTCATATAACCTGCAGCAAAGCATAATTACAGTTTTCAGTTTTGATCAAAATCTCTTTGTGAGAAAATGAAATATCATAGAAAATGTTCTGGTCCAAAGCAATGTTTGTTTCTAATGGATTGTTCAGCTAGAAACGTTTGCACTTCCTCAGAAGCACTAGGGAGATTGCAGATGAAAGACTCGGCTACATTTGAAATTTTGTTTGAATCCGAAGGTACAAAACCTGTTTGACATGAGCTAATCTGTTTGTTCCAGCAGCAAGGAAAAAAATAGGATGTGAAGAAATGTATTTCAAATGAAGAAAATTGTCAGATGAAATATTAATGGGAATAATTACAAGATGTGGATAGATGCATTTTTATGATAAACAAGCGAACAGCACTACAGATGTTATGTATCATATTTAACTGCATACAGCTTAACAATTGTAGATATACACAAAACCGCTTTCCTGAAAATTTGGTGTTAAGAGATTTCTTGCCAGCTATCATTCAATTACAGTTTATTTTTAATATCCGCAGGTTATATGAGTAATTTCTATAATTAATTAATAAAAACAATGCGTATAACCACATGCGAGGTTGGAATTGCAGACATTCGATGTGAATTTTATAAGGGTAAGATTTTCTTCTTTCAGGTGTCGGGATGAGCGAATGGACAATTCCGTTAAAGGAAGTCACATGACATCTCCACATTATGACTCAGACAGACTTCGAGGTCTGGATTATGACAGTAAGATTATCTTAAAAATATTTCAATATTTAATTTGTTTTTCAAAAATATCATTTATGTGATGGGAGGAATTATATTGAAGAAGCCGTTGTTAGCTTACCAGATGAATTTTTTTTATTGTACAAGATTTTTTGACATGGTATCACCAAAATCAATTTACTGCTAAATTGAAAGAACATTTGTTTAAAAGAAGCATTTACTGTAGCTTTCATCATATCAGAAAAAATAATTCAATTCTTTTTATTATCGAAAATCATCTGAAACGTAACTATTATGTAGGTTTCCAGGATGCTATCCCCCAGACTGTGCAAGCTTTATACTAGAGTCTCCGTCAAGTGGAAGGCCTAATTACACGATATGAAATGATATTTTCTACGAATTATCACAAGTACAATTTCGCAGAGAAGTGAACATATTCAGTAAACTCAGAGATAACTCCAGGGATCGTAGATTGTTGAAACTCTTGCTTACTACTGTGATTCTGATTCTGAAGTCGTCAGAGAAATGCCACTACTCAAGTCTCACAACAAATATCAATTCTAAATAAATTGCCTTCAAATCTTTAAACACGTATTTGCCATTCAAACGTATTGCGGCTGTATCCTGCAGGGAAGGCCTCCTTCCCTATCCTGATTAGTACACTTGCGACTTGTGATTCTTAATGAGCCTCTAAATTACTTTATTGAATTGAATGATTAAATGTATTTATTTTATTGCCCAACTTTAATTTTCTTTTACACTTGTAAAATTAATTCAATTTCGCTTTTCTGTCTGTGTTCAGGCAGATCACAGGGGGTTAATTACATGTTAATGGAAAACTGTTTCATGCAATTAATATTTCTACCATCGAGTTATGATGGGTGCAGCATACTAATAACTTTGTGTAAATGTTCCACTACATGTGACTTCATTCACCTCCCATCAATTCAGGGTTATGGGGTTGTGTTTTTTGGGGTGATTTTTGAAGAAGAAGAAAAAAATCTTTTTCCAATGTTTACCTCTTTGTGTTGGGTAATAAAGCAGTTGCTCAGTTGTCTTCAGTATGTTTTTCTTTAGTAAGCTTTAGAGATTATCTACATTAAAGACAAACTTTTAGTCTGTACATTTCTGATAAACTTATAGTCAACATTTGAGAAAAAAGAAGCATTCTTTTATACCATTTGTGCAAGAATGAAATTCACAAGGAACAAACAAAATGTGACTCAGTCTGTTCTTTGATAAAATTTAATATATAGCTTCACAAGATTTAATAACTCTGGCATAATTGTAAACTGCGCTGCTGAAGTCTTTTAACAAGATTAATTTTTCTTGTTTCTTTTTCTTTATTTCAGATAACAAACCTTTGAATTTACAAGTGAATGGCCATGCCAAAGATCTCTCCACTAAATACCATGGGAAAAGCGAAGATGAAGATGATGACAGGCTCTCTGATGATCATAATGATGGTAGGTATATACTCTGGTTGCTGGTTACTGCTGGAGATGGGTAGGCCGGGGGCTGGGAACCAGTAAACATGATCGAATGAAGCAATCACTGGCTTAACATATATTACTCCATGGATATACTGTATTTTCCAAAATATTGCATCACACACAAAATAAAATTATTTGCTTTTAACTCTTGATCAAATGAGCAGTTTCTTGAATTTATGTTCTCGCAATTTGATATCTACGAGTCATTTCACGATATTACGTATTTGCGTAAAATAAAGAAATCCTTTGCAGTAGTTTTGATACAAGTTTTATATTTTACTAAACTTTAATTTCCTGTAAGAAGCAAGGATTTTATTATTTCCAAAGAGATACTTCCCCGCCGATTTTGATTCTACGCTGGAAGTAATGGA
>CAJDSM010000091.1:20985-44981 GCA_903981925.1 Ostrea lurida
TCTGAGCCATCATCACAGTCTTGGTTGCCATCACATTTCCAGCAACTGTGAATTTCCTCAATCCCATCATGACACGTCCAAAACCCTGCACTGTCTGGACATTCTACATAACCTGTCAACAGATATTGTACTATTCATTAGATTTTCAATTTGGAAAAAAAGAAAAGATATCAGATACCTGATATTAAATGATATACAAACTGTACAAACAAAAGATCCATGGTCGGACCATGGACCACATATACTATTGAATATACAACATCAGATACATGCACCAGTAATCAGACATTGATTTTACTACATGTATCATCAAAATAAGAGGTAAGTCTCCTGAAGTTTTGCATTTTTCCTTTCAGAATTTTAACCCTAATTGTGTTCCCATCATTGTCCCAGTGAGTCACAGCATGTACATTCTTAAATCTATACTAAATGAGGATGCTTGCATATTAATTCCACCAAGCATATCCATACTGCTTTTGAAAAGATTTTTGAAAGTTCTCCTAAATATTTCTATATTTATGAACAATTTTAATCCTCTTTCCAAGGCCACATGGTTTGAATTTATTATACAAGGAACTATCCATAAAGTATCTATAAGCTTTGTTGTATAATTGTTCTCAAGTACAGTTTAAACCCGACCACTCTTTCTCCATTTCTAAACATATTACCCTTGAAAGGAACATGTATGGCCCATCATTTCTCCAAAATTTGAATGCATGGTCTTAATCCTAGAATACTTTATGGCAAGATTGGGTTGAAACTATAGCCTAGTGGTTGTTTACTGTTTTGCATGATTTTATAAATCTGTAACTTTTCTGTTTATAAAAAGGCACCTACTGGTAGCGAAACACAACATGTAGTACTTAGTCAAAAATTTCAATTACAGTTGAAGAAATAAAGCACTGTCAGCAGGTAATCATAGGAAGCTCAAACTATAAACAACAATATTATTGTTGAATGATATGCTTAACATCCTGTTAGGAACCAGTTTGTTTGCAAATTATTCAAGAATGTACATCCCAAAAAAATCCACTGACCCAAAACAATTACGATTATGGTATACAGAAAATTGAAAGTACATTAAAGTGTCATCTGAGTCAGACATGCCCTACAATGACTTAAGTGTTTTGCATAACATTTGATATGGACAGCAGAAAGTTGTCACTTCTAATCTGCCAGCAAGAAATTGATCACAGCCCAGCCCACCATTCCTCTGATAATTTGTCTCTCGTTACAATCATTTCACATTCTCCACGGAGCACAGAAAACATAATTCAGGTATAAAAACTGTGAGATTGCACCTGAAACAATCCCTGCATTTACATATGCATAGTTTACACCTATAGGAAAACACACACAGTTCTTCAATATAAATAGAACAGTGAAATTGTCACAGATTTTAGTTTAGTTTTGCATTCTTTTATTAATCAACTTTTCAGCAACAAAAATTTTTAATGTTTAATATTAGGTAGACAAAGTCCATAAATAGCAGGCTAACAAAATTCCATAGCATTTTCTTTGTTTAGTCATCAGTGTAAGACAGCTAGTGCAAGAGCATATCTTCAAGATTTCTCCATCTTTCAAGACCATTCAAGACTCTCCAAGTAATGAGTTGTGTCAGAAGAACTGATAACTTTCTGCTGCTGATTTCCTTTTCCTCCAAGAAAGGGACATATCCCCAATAAGTTTTACAGATTTAATTACTTCAAGTTAATAGAATTTCAGGTTCCATGCAACAGAAGAAATACCAGAGTCTTTGGGAATTTAGAACTGTCAGATATTTAATGGGATCAAATTCAAAAATCGATACTTTGAGAAAACGGACGCTTTTTACAACCCATTAGCAGAGGGTTTTTTCCCTCATTCTTGCAGGAAGTTTCACTGATACAGAAAAGAGAATATTATAACAGCAAAAAAAAAAAAGTTTGGTAAAATCATATATTTTCACAGGGTTGAATTATGGTTTGAAAAATTTAAGTACGTTTGATGGGACTTGATTTCATGGTAAGTGTGGCAAGGCCCCTTCCGGGCAGTCCGCACTATAAATTAAGTCTCAATCAATCAATTTCATGGTGACAGATCAGTTTTTATTGTTCACTGAGAATCTGAGTTGTGGGTACATCTATCCCATGAAAATTGTCCAAATATTTTCAAGAAAGCTGAACATGTCCATAAATCTTTCTGAGATTCATGATAGACCAAAGTTCGTTTTTTATGAGTTGACATTGGTCAAAACTCAGATCACCCGTGAGAGTCCATAAAAAGCCATCTAGAGAAAGCGGTCGTGATACTTCAATACTTTTATATTCATTGTGACAAAACTCATTAAGGGGAAGTCACATTCCCTGAATCATTACTCATGTAAATTTCATTTAAATGAAAGGTAACAATGCTGTGTGAGTACCTAAGTTATATAATAACTCTATAGATCGATATATCCGTAATATGCAACAGCTTAAATATCTACCCAAAAATCCATAAAGATTTAATTCCCATTTTACATTCACAATGACTCAATGACTAATACCGTATTCGTCCTATTGAGCGCCCCGGGCGCTTAGAAAATTAGAAAAAGGGGGCGGTTATTAGGTCCATCTGTTGTGAAACGTGTATTGTGTAAAAACTTATTATGTAAACCATAAATCTATTTTTAACTGCATCCCAATGATGCCAACATCGGTGACTGAGATACCATGTATTATGAAATAGTCGTTTTTCATATTTTCAATGATATAAGCAATTTTTCACGCGCACAAGCGACAAAGTCACGTGAGACCCGACATTCGAAGGCGGTCTATTTTGAAGCAAAAATGGTGAAACGTTGCTCTTGGGGTACGTGCAATAGTGATAACAGATACATGCATAAAGAATACATGAATGGGGTGGAATTTTTTCCTATGCCAAAGCCGAAAACTAGATTAGAAGACACTAAAGTATGGGTAAAAGCTTGCGGAAGAAAATTCTTTAACAGTGGACAATGTAAACAAACATTCGTATGTTGTAGTAAACACTTTATTGATGGCCGTCCAACTGAACTACATCCCTACCCATTGAGTGCAAATACACATCGTGTAATTCTTAAAGCACGGAAGCCTGTGAAAAGAAAATTGTTTACCCCAAAGAAAACAACTTTAACAAGGAGAATGTCAGCCCCAGTCAGCCAGTGTGTGTGCCAGAACCCTCGTTGTTTGTCACTGTTCAACAGGAGGATATCACGGAAGAAGTATCGCCCAGCTCACAGAAGGTATACAACTATCATATTTCATATAACCCTACGTAATAACATATTATGCATACCTGGTACCAGTGACAGATTCAGGATTTGTCGAAAAAGGGGGGGGGGGGGGTCCTTTGATAAAGAAAGGATGCCTGCTAATAATACATGTACGTTGCTGGCTAGAGGTCTATAGTATGAAGCCCAAGTGGAGGCGAATCCCTCAGAAGTTCTTATGGATTTATTTAGCTATAATATCATTTTGGTCACCAAAAAAAAAAAGGGGGGGGGGGGCTCTAAATCCGCCTATGCATACTCATAGAATGAAGCCTTAGAATAAAGGTAAAGATAGACCTATAAATCTTGGCTATGCACTTGCGGTACCTATAATTATAATATCTCAAAGTCAGTACATGATGCATTGCTATGTAAACAAACATGAAAAAAATATGGTCAGCCAGATTGAATCTTTCATAACTTTGAATTTTAGTTCAGTGTTGAGTAGTACCAAGATTGCAAGAAAAATTAAAAGCTCTGCTGTAACGTAAGTTTTACTGAAGGAGGAGGGGGGGCCTTATTCTTGGAGGATTGGGAAAGGTCCTGGGGGCGCTCATAAGGGCAGGGCGCTCAATAGGACGAATACGGTACTTGTATATCTCTAAAAAAAAAAAAAAAAAAAAAAAAAAAGAGAACTCAATTTCAAAAACCAAAACTTCAACTAAATTATCAAGATAAATCAGTACTAACTATATCAATCCGAAACATTGTGCAATTAAGCTACTGGTGAATTAAAAATGTACAGGAAACCCATGGACCTCAATGCTCACCTGAGGCACTTTGGTCCTGCTGTTATACATCAGATTTTTATTTTTTATTTTTTTACTCCTAGAAAAAGATAACCCAAAACCAACTGTGGACCACAGGTAATATTGACTTAACCAAACTTCATGTATCCACACAACTTACAAATGCTTGAACATGCTGCATGTACTAATACATGTACATCCTTGCTGATTTTCCCCCTATATTCATGCATTATGTAAAATTTGATACACAATATCAGCCTAACCTTAAACTAAGGGTCCATAACTTGGGAGAAGAAACACTTTAATCCACACAATTTGGGAATGTTTGCACATTAATGTAATATGGTGCAGATCTTGAAAAGAAATGTTCAAGTTTTCCAGCATTTTCTCATATACCTGTACAACTTTGAATCCCCATTTTAATCCTTATAGACCTTAGCTCAAAGGGTCATGATTTGTGTACTACATCAGAACACTTGCATATTTATATGTTTTATATGACCCCATGCTATTTCTACATTATATCTTCTTGGGAGTGGGTATGACTTTCATGTGACCAAATTCAAATTTCCTTTACCTAAAGGTGCTCAGTGTACCAAATTTGGTTGGAATTGGCCTAGTAGTTTTAGAGATGTGTTGTAATAACCAGGTACAAACAGTTGGATGAACAGGGACTACAGGTGATCTTGAGCATGCAGATCTTCAGAGAAATACCAGACTAATTTGGAATTGAAAACTTTACAATATACCTTGCTGAGTGAAAAAATATGGTTCTAGTAGAAAGACACCTGGAAAGAATTTAAACCCCTAGTAGGACCCTCCTTATTGCATGCCTCACAGGTTAACCCACTGAGCTATCTGGCTATGTTAAAATGTTCAAAAGGAGTAGGAATATATAATTTTTCATTTGTATTTAAAGAGGGGGTCAGCCACTATCAGGTGCTATTGATTCTTATTAATGTGAATATCACATTAGATACTAAATTTCAGGGTACAAACTGAAGCTACACACCTGGAATACACAATAGTTTCTCATATTTCTAATCAATATTCAAAGTTTTAATAATATCTTCAATATTTGACTTCTTAGTACTGACAATCTTATAAATAAACATTGACTTTTTGAAGACATACGCAGGTATCCTAAACATTATCATCACTTCTATACCGTTCCCATGTCCACATTAATTGGACGATGACATTAAACTTTACTAACTCGCCTAGAGCACCGTTTTATTGAGACCAACAAATCATTTTCTGTACAATTGAACAAACCACACTTGTAAATATTGACAGTTCACATGCACCACTGGATAGAACCATTTAAAATTCATACACCATTCAATTCCCCATGCTGATTTAATTGCTTCAATAAATACTAAATAATCCAGCCATTTTAGAATAGTCCTGCAATCAGCTGATACTATCTGGGAGTTTGATGTAGTAGTGCTTCAGGCTGAATTATGGCTAAAAGTGTGCTATTTCTTAGCATGTGGCTGGACGATGGGATCATAATAGGAAAATGGCTTAACAAATTGGACATCATTATAGCTAATCAATACAAACGGAAAGACTAATACCCAAGAAATATTATAAGCTGTATCACTTTACAAAAACCATAAGATACAAATTGATTTCCAATACCTGTCAACTGTTATGGACAATATTAAGAAACATCTGTTGAATGAGGAACAATACTCTATTAATCAAACAGTTATCATAATCAGCTATTGAATAATATGCTCTGGTAATGTGATCAAAGTAGAAAGGGTGACCACCAGCTAAAGCTAGCTATCAAAAGGTCATTAGTTTGAAGCCCAGATAGACACTTGTGGTTTTATTTGGGGGGGGGGGGGGGGCAACTTCATCGTCCCTGTCAATAGCATGACATAATTGGGTACCATTTACTTTAGAATTGAAATAATCAGTGATATTTACTATCTATGATACACCCTTTCCTTCACATAATTCTTGCATAAAAAAGAGGGTCAACATTGATACATGTACATGCACCCAAAAATAGACAAATAATCTTTGAACAAAGTAGTGTCCCATCTTATGCCAGTTTGTCCACTTCTACAAGTATTAGGGAACAAGGAATAAACCAGACCTCAAGAGCTTCCCAGATAAAAATTATCTTGCGTTTCCTTCCTGCTGTGAAGATACTATATAATCAAGCCTGACTGAACAAAATTTAGTTTAAATCTCCTTGATAAAAAAAAAAAATTGTTGAAAGGCTCTGATAAATATGCAACTTTTCTTTAAAATAAACACAGTTGTCACATGACAATTTTGGCATTTTTTCACCAACATACTATCTCAAGTGAGTGTAAACTAATTTTTGGTGAATATCAGCCAATTTTTTTTCCAAGACATTAAATCACACTGAATGACTGTGGGCCAGACGTCTCACAGGTTTAAGTGAATGCTACCTGTGTAAAGTGTAAATCATAACATCACCCAAATGGAATACCGTACCACCGTCACAAAACGAAAGGTCTCCAAACAACAGGCCTATCAAGATTACATCTTCTTTTTAAATAGAAAAAGTTTGCATGTGACTGTGCTTCACTGAATATAACAAGCCACCCCTGTGATTTTTTTTCTTTTGTAAACCTACATCTTGGAAAGTCTTGTGTGTGACCTGGATACGCCTGCCACACTTGTGGCTTATTTCTGTTGTTAAAAGTCACCATCCACAGACACACAGGTGGCGGTGAGGATTTCCATTGTCTACATTATCATGAGATCTCCTCATTAATCGTGATAAACTCTGTCAAGTATCATTGAGACAGAGGCTGACCACCAGACCAATCAATATCATCTGATTAAAAGCTGGTAACAAGTTGACCACTGTTCAGAGAGACAGATCAATAATATAATTATCTGTGTCATTAAAGTCAGCAAATACTTATAACTGATAACGAGTCCTTTGTTTAATCTCAATGGGTACGTCGGTCCAGATGGGACTTTCTAATTTCATTCCTAGCATAATTTAGCACCTTACATTCCTGTGAAATATAAATGTGATAATAGAAAATGTGAACAATGCTCCATAAACTATGGTAGGTCATCATACAGAGCAGTAAATGCTTTGTAAGGTGGCAATATATGATGAATATTTAAACATGCATTGAATGAGTTGCATACATAATCTTTTATGGTAACATAATGTGGCTGAAATGCAATAATCATACATTATATTCCATTTCGATCTTTCCCCGGATATTATACACACACGTATATATACACCCACTACGCAATAATTCTATCCATTACTAATAATGTCAAAGTAAATGTCCACAAATGTCCATAGGTCAAGCGATTAGCCAGTATTATTAATAGTTATCCAATTCTAATCCATCAACTCCAACTGAGTGCTCTGTAATCACTTTCTTTACAACTTGCAAAAACCCATTTTAGAATACAAAAGTACGTTTCTATATATGAGTTCCAGTTTTAAAAATACCAGTGTATCATATGTCATTGTACATATGATCAAAGCAAAAAATACTGTGTATTGCTGTTATCAGATAGTGAGAGCTTTCTACAAAGAATTCAGTTCATATCTGATAATGGAATTCCATAAAATCTTATGCAGTGTGTATAAATGCAAATAAATCCATCTGGCTGACATCTTTCACTCTCTTCTCCACTGTGACAAACTCCGATAAAATGGAAATGATGAGACAAAAAACAGGTGCCTTCTTTTAAATAAAGAAACTCTTGAATTCAAATATGCCAAACTGGAAGCCATAAAACCTAGCACTCTCTTCTGGTTTCCATTTTTTTCTTCTTCATGGTCTTCTGAATTTTACAGCAAGATACAGTTTGATTAGAGAATACTAGCTATGACTGTGGCTCATGTTCATTGAAGCTAACCATCAGATTGTTGGTCTGGTCCATTGTAAAAGATGACCCCAATGTCAAAAACACCCTGTCATCTGATCCAAATTCTTACACAGGGATAATCTGGTCTGTGTCCTTTACAGAACAACAACTTCAATCTGAACCTTTTGTCAGACACTGCAGGTGCAGTTCTGGCCTTAAAAACTCAACATATTCACACAATCATGTCAAATTCGAACTTTCAATCAAAATCAGGGACATGCCTAGTACCAAATGTTTTATTTTTCTAAGTGTCAAGGAATTATACTGCCACGAACAGTACGAGTAGGTCTCGTAGGTAAAGCATATTAAACGCCTGCATGTGTCTAAAATATATTTACCACATTTTTGTCCACTTTATTGAACAGCTACATGGTAAGTTACTTAACAGTGTTGATACAGAACATGTATTGCAGGTTATGAACACGATGGTGGACTACCATCTGTCACCTCTAGATTCTGTCACTGACACCACTCTATGTTACCAAATACAAGTTACACACCAGCATCAGGTGCATTCTTGTCATGACTCATGCATTTTTTAGAACACATCACATGATATATTATCAAAAATTTATAGACCCATTATTATTTGACCATGGAGAAGCATTCAGTCTACCCATAAACTGAATGTTTTACTTACATCTAGTAATAAATATGTAAAACACTTATAAAAGAATGTATCATCCTTCACAATGCATGAAGATACAAAAACCCGATATCAAATCTTATCAGATCTTAATGTTAATTAAGTAAAGTGAATCAAAGGAAGTGTTGACGAGGAGAGCTTTTAAACGTAATTTACAACATACAAGTTGAAATAGCGAAGTCTTTGTGAATGAATTTTTCTGAGACACAATCCCCAACGACAATTTTCCAGTCTCGACTACGGTCCTTCTGTGTTCATAGATGATTATGAGTGTATTGTAATTTTCCAAAGAAAAAATTATTTATCCACCTAAAACATAAGATTTCTACTTTATATGAAATTTTAATTTATCAAAATATCCAACATTACATACAGGCCCGGGACATACATGTTTATAAAGAAATTACAAACACAAAGAAATAGTTAATAGATAGAATCACAGATGATCATCTTTCATGTTATTTACGTTTCAAGTGCCATGCATCAATGAAAAATGAAATTTAATATACCAGTGGATATCACAAAATCAGGCAGTGATGCTCGATCATCAAAAGAGCCACTCCTACTCTGTGATTATGAATTTCAGTCAATTGAAAAATAACGTGAATTTTCCATATGCAATTTCAAGCAACAACAAAAATATGAAAATAATATTGAAACTACATGTATGTATTTAGATTCACCAACATATTATTTATCAAAGGTGCTTAATCTGCATTAAAGTGTGTTCATTCATAGAAATACATTCCTAATATATAGGACAAAGCTTCTGCTATGGAGATCACAAGCTGAACAAAATATGAAATTAAATGCAATAATCTTGAGTTACACAAATTACATGCCTGCTAATTTTTCAAACCAATCCTGCCTTTGTACTCTTATTGACTTATTGACAGATTGTAATGGATAAAACCTTTTATAGTCATAACTTTTATTGACCGAGTAATGATTCAAATTACCATCCATTTGTATAATTTTGAGGACAGAAGTAAAAACAAGTGGGATATTGACTCTTTTTTCAATTTTTCCATCAGATACTAAATTAAAGACAATAACATGCTAGAACTTTTAATTTCCATCAGGCTGTTTAACAACCCCCAACCCCACCCTTTGACTGTCAAAAGAGGGTCATTATCATCAAATTAGAGTCTAGTCAGAATTTGCATTGGTATGCACATATTTATACTTGTGGTCTTCAGGAAAAAAAAATTAATTAATTGATCATTTTTTAGATTTGGAGAAGGATGCACACACATTACTGTATTTTAATCACTTTGAAACGCATACATTTGAAAATGAATAAAATCTGCTTACAACTTGAAGCATGACATTTCTGAACAACTGCATGCTTTTTAAGAATATGGTGTGCCTTTTTCAAACATTTGCATTGTGCCATCATGTTGAGGCATCCTTTAATAGAACAAAATTTGTTATCTGCATTTGATATTGTATATACATGTAGGTTCATCTGGTTGTGCAAGTTCTGCTTGAAAACCCAGAGGAGAATTGGTTCTATTGTGTGTTATTGAACATTCTGTAAGAACATATCACTTACTCTGGTACATATACAAGGCCACCTTTGCTAGGAGTGACTTCAAATTTTAGACCTGTTTGGCGCTTATGTTCTTTGAGCAGTGCAAGTTCCTTTACATGTTACGCCTACTACAATTTAGTGTTTTAACAGCTTCGGTGACACCAAAGAAAAACATCAATACTTGTCAGTAAAAAAAAAAAATTTAGGGCTTGATGACTATTGTAATTCTTGGGTAGCTGAAACATTGTATTAACCAATAAAATCCAAAAAAAAATTTCATTATACAATCAGCCATCTTTGTTTACAGCTTGAGTGCAAGACCTAGTTGAAAGTGAAGAAAGATACAATTAAATTTTTATTGGATGGCCATCAAAAAGTAACCAAATGCATCATTATGGGAATCTCCTATTTTTCATTGGACAAATCAATTGTTATTTTCACCTTGAAGGTACAAGACGATGAATAGATAACATTTTTTTTTTTTAGCCTTTTGGACATCAGAAATGAATGATTACATTTCCAGGAGCAAAATGTATCAGATTCATTGAATGATAGTGACATTTTTCAAGTGTCATTTTGGCAATCCAATGATAATATTGAATTAAATTTTTGCTCAATATCCTCTGCAAATAATCAACACAGGCAGTCCTATCAAATTTTGTGACTGATTTGTGAGACATTATTTATAAATTCTTAAATTATTGCAGTTGCATTCTGAGTTCCACAATATGTCACCTCTAAAAACTCCATGTATGTGATGTCTAATCATCAGTTGTTTGAAATTAAACAATTTTTGACACTATGTGTCAGAGTAGGCTATGTTTCTACTTTTTGACATATGTACAACATAAAATTTTCTCCTATTGTACTTGATGTTTTGTTTGTTACAGGCCTTCCTCACTTTGATCAAGACCACAATGAGGCATTATAGTTTTATAATTTAAACATAATTATAATACTGATAATGCAGAAATTACAAAAAAGAAAACATTTCTAAGGAAATTGAATGGACATTGTTATTCACAGGAAATACTATGATCTGTCAACAGATATGGAATTTACTTCATTTTCACAATCTTCTATATTCTAGTTGTTACATCAATTCAAATCATGATATAATCAAGCCTTGAAATAACTCATTTTATTTCATAGTCCCTCCTGCAAACCTTTCAAGCAACTAAAGCCCCCAATTATATAGGCTTATATATCATCACTTCCATTACCATTGATCCTCACTATCAACTATTATGATGTATATACATGAATGTGTACTGTACAATATCATCCAACACTGAATACACCATTTTTCATATGAAGTAACATTTCAAATGAACATATACATCCTTTCATTTGTGAGTAAACAGTTGTGTCAACCCAATTTGATAATTGATTTTGGTTAACATCAAGACATAGGTTGTTGGAAGGCTGGATGAAAACAAAGTGAATTAAGTTTTTTGTCAGTAACTGATTTTTTTTTTCTTGGCCCTATCAGTCACAGCAACCCAAATACACATTGATGCAAATGACAGCTCCTTCTAACATTATGCCTTGCAAATAGCAATCAGTTCTAAACTAGAAATTAATATGATGACAGCAATGCACCAGGTTTAAACCCCATATAAAGCAAAGCCAGATTATTAATGAATTGGCAGATGTAAACCTAGTAAACCTTGGGTGTACGAACAGAGTGCCATGTCAGTGTTATTAATTGACAGTTTTGGGGCTAAACTAAATCAAATGTAGCATGAAGTGCACCAAAAACCACCACAAATCAACCAAAACCTAAATCTATCAACAGGGAGCGATATCTATTGTTATCGGAGGGCAGATATAGCACCTAGACAAGGTGTTTTACAGGAGAATACCTGGTTTTACATTACAGAGGTGAATGGACCCCATCAATTCTGTCAAACCACCTCCTTGGTTGTAGGGACAATGACTTTATACCGTATTAGCAATCTGCTTGCCAGCACAGCAGACCATCATATTGTCTAAGCATACATTCATAATCACTAGTCTTTTTTATTTTTTTTCTTTCTTTACTTAATAAAATCTTGCATTTTGAGCTGGCTGTCAAAATCTATGCAACATATTTGCAATGTCATCTAATTAATATGTTGCAGAAAAGAAAAAATGTAAATTTTCCAAACAATGGTGACCGCAATGTACCATGCAGGTTTACAAACATCGCAGGCTTACATACATATAGTTAATGTTTAATATGACATTTAAATTCATTTATTGAGACTCAATTACTTGTCAATATTTGGTTCATTTCTAGCATGCATAATAAATGCATTTCATATTACAGCCAAGAGAAAGTCAATCCTGATATTTTGCCCTGATTGATCTTTTTATCTCACAAAAGCACTAAGAAGCTGTATCTGCACTAGTATACAAATTCCTTCCAGAGGTTTTATCATTAATGCAAAATCTGTCTACTACACTGCCAAACTATTGACAATCTTGCCATAAAATCGTTATTCTCAGCATGTTTTTTCGGTTTCTTGAATGTGAAGCTTGCATGGTCAAAAAATGTCTAACTTAATCTTCTAAGAACAGACAAAAAGTGTATCCATCTTACAGAGCTCAATGTATGCTTTGCTTCGTTTCCAAATGCATGTACAGTCGAACCTCGTTATCTCGAACTCGATGGGATCGAGAAAAAAGTTCGAGATATCCGGAGGTTCGAGATATCCAAAGTTAACTTCCAATATCGCTTTGTTTGAATAACTTCCAATATCACTTTGTTTGAATTACCATCTCACTATGGCTTTCGTCTCGCCACTTACTGCTTAGTATGAATGCTACCCACAGGTGTATCATATCACCTAGTAAATAACAGAAAATCTCAAAGAAACTGCATACAATATGAAATGATATTTTAGTTAAAATATATATCAATGCGTATATGATTTTTGCAGAGTTACCTCGATTTTGCATTTGTAACGGGTAATGTCTAAGTAGGATTTGACTTTCGCACAATAAATTTAGAACCAAATACGGTAAACTTAATAAAAGACGAATATATTGTGTACGTACATGTATTTTCAACAGATACTTATGTTCGGCAGACAATTAGCCTGAGTTCGACATAAACCAGGTAAAATTTGTACTTGGGACTAAAAAATACTTTGAGATAAGCGGAGTATTCGAGATTACCGTGTTCGAGATATCCGAGGTTTTTTAAATCATTTATATAGTAAATACGACCGGGACCGCCATCTCAGTTCGACACATCCGGAGTGTTCGACATATCCGAGTTCGAGATACCGAGAGTAGTAACCTGTACATGTAGTGTGCAATCCTGATATCCTACTTTGGTTTTAAATCCTACTTTGGTTTTAAATCTTATTTTTGAAGTGGTCATTGACAACTTATGATGTTCCTTTATGATGTTACTTTTTACCTGTTTGGTGTTTACATCCCTCTGAGAATCTTTCACTTATATTAATGAAATGTCACCTGCTCTAGGTGAAGTTACCACAATGGGAGCTCTGGGGCACACAACAGTTAGACTGTTCTTTATTTTGCCAACGCCTATTGTGACATGGGGCCTCACTTCATAAGGTCTCATCTAAAACACCCATGAATTTCACTAGACTTATGCAGAGTGCTAATGGTAAAGGAATACTCACTACCTATTTTGACATCTCTTACAGATCTGTATCGGTCCCAAGTTTGAACATTAACTTGCAGTCTGCAATCATGAAGCAAGCACTACACTACTGAGAAAATGTGATGAATCTTGCAGGATACAATTCAAAAGTGTGCAGTTCACTACCATGTTTACATAAAGTAAATCTGCATCTACTAATATCATACAATTCTACATGCCCTTATAAGAAAACAGTAAATGATCCTTACATCCTGCTTTGGTTTTAGATTTAGACTTCCCGAGATCTGACAATGTTATATTACCTTATTAAAATACCACAATGAAATATATGTTGCTCTAATTGTAATCAGCATTGTTATGCAGAACTTGTGCAAATATCATATGCACACTTGTCAAAGGCATTGTTGCAGAAAGCTGTGATATTATCATTTCTAAACTGTAGTTACAGTCCATCGGCCTGGACAGCTCAGTGGTTAGAGCACCTGACTAGTAATGTAGGGGTCCCAGGTTTGATTCCCAGTCCAGACACAGATGTTGTCCTCTCTTCTATAAACTACATTTGGTGCCAATGAACACCCCTGGACTTGCAGGTGAAAGTCCTGCCAAGGGCAAAGAGAACCTCGGTTGCAGAGTTTATGAAAACCAAAAACTTTTATCAGCCAATCAGACTGATTACTTAGTGTGTTTTACCAGTCCAGAGCAAATTCTAATAAAACAGTAACTAACAATAGCTATTGTATAATTACCAAAAAAAAACAATAGCTTTATAAATAAAGAAATACTCTTTGAAGTCTTTTCGTTTTAAACCAGGCTTTGAGTTCAGTGGAAATTTTAATATTGGCCACAACATAAGCTACAATCAGTGTATGATAAGTGCCTTTAAAAGAAGAAACTTGAAATAAACACTCCCTATAAAAACTAAAAAAGTGTTTTTGAGATCACCACTAAAAGACAAAAACGCTGCATTATAAGACACCGAAAATTTCAGGATTGTAAAAAGTAGCACATCGGTGATGCGGACCAGTCGAAGAGCAAATTTATCACACATTTGATTTTCAGTTGGCTTTGCCGGTAGGACCGATGATTTTTGGAAACTCTGGGGTTGTGTGTCTTCGAGGGTGAAGACAAATTAAGGAGGGCAGAATGTAGTAGTTAGGGTTATATAGACCGTGAATATCAGCCTGTATAGCTCAGTGATTGGAGCACCTGACAAGTAATGCTGGGATACCAGGTTTGATTCCCGGTCCAGCCATAGATTTTCTCCTCTCTCCTATATACTAAAATACTATAGGCAAAGGACAGTTATAGACCCAACAAAAAGTATGTTAGGTGAAGGTGACCAATGTATGTGATATAGAAGATAAACTTACATATATGTTTATGTAATAGCTAGCACAGTGTCAGAGCAGCACTTTGCATAGCGATCAGGACAGAGAAAATTTGAGTCTACGCATATATCCTTCCAAATTTCCAGCATTGAAAAAACTCTCCCATAATCCTATAAACAACGATCCCTTTTGATCTCGAGAAAATTCAGCTTGATTTGAGATTACAAACTTACAAGATTGATTATTTCAATTTTATCCTAATCTTGAAGTCCCCAGTGCAATGAAATGCACCACATAAGGCCTAATGTCAATTTAAAATAAGATTATATAATAGCAAGTGCAAGAGAAAAGCTCTATACTGCAATCTGAGGTAAAATTTAAAAAATTCTGGAAGGGGGCCTATATGGAGTGGACCTGCATGTTACCGTAATATAAAGGAACAAATGTTATCATGATGAAGACAATAGATGTGTGACATCATGGTCTATGTTTTGATGTCCTAATACAACTGATGCAGTGGTCAATCTAAATGAGGAGTTTGTTCCCTGCAACAAAATGAACAAATCTCTCTCCTCGCATTTCAATGTCAGATTTCAAATTTTTAAACTTCTTTGGTATATCTGGCCCAGAGTGATGTCTAAATTAGGAGTTTGTTTTGTGCAACAAAAAGTACAAATCTCTGTATTTTTCTGCTCTCATCTAAATATAACAACCATTGATATCGGATTTCAAGTTCCTTGGTAGATGCAAAATCTAGCAACCCCCTTCCCCTCTTTTAAGATTAGTAAACTTAAAGCATGTATGAAGAACAAGGTGAAGATTTTTTACTTATAATATTGTGCTTATGTCTATGAAAAAATGTATATATCAAATAATCATGATCTGACAGTTTAATTAAATGGATCAGAATGTAAGAAAAAACCCACAAAAGCTCATGGGCCACATCTCTCACCTACATATGTAAGTGACCTTGTCCCTCAGAGTGGTTGTCCAGCAGTTGTGATTTTTCCTTTTTCTCCAGCGTACATGTAAATTTAAACTTTTCTACCCCCAATAAATTTTTAAACGACCTCACCCTTTTTTGCTATTTCATGATCATCTCCCCTTTGAAAGGGAAATTGACCATTCATCTGAACAATTCTGAATTCCCTTCAACTATGGATACTTTGTATTAAGTTTGATTGAAATTGGTCCATTGATTCCGAGGAAAAAGATCTTCCAATAAATCAGTATGTAAAACTTTGATCCTCTATTGTGGCCTCATTCTATCCTGTGGCGGGAGACACAATCTCTATTCTTTCAGGTAAATCTCCTGTGTTCAAGATTTGAGCAAAAACTTGAATATACTCTATATCAGGCAGCTTGCAGTTAAATCTCCACTCCTATGGCCCAGTGGTTCTAGACAAGATTTCCACTGACTTTTCCAATATAAATTCACAGATAAAATTTTAAATTTTAATTCCCTATAGTGGCCCCCTTCCCCCCACCCCCACCCGAGGGTCATGATTTTAACAAACTTATCTCCATTATGTCAGGCATCTTCGCTAGCCAAGGATGTCTACTGATGTGGAGCGGAACAAAAACTCTTTGGTCAGAGAAGTAAATCTCAGTTTTTCTGGCTCAGTGGTTCTTTAAATTACTAAACCCTATTTTTGCTTTTTTGTGATATCTACCCTTTAAAGAGGGCATTGTCCAATATTTGAACAAACTTGAATCCCCTTCACCCAAGGATGATTTGCACTAAGTTTGACTTATTTTGACCAAGTGGTTCTGGAGAAGAAGTTGATAATGTAAAAACAACAGACACCGAGACGAAATATGATCAGAAAAGCTCACTCGAGCCTTCGGCTCAGATGAGCTAAAAAAAGAAGAAGGGCAACAAATAGCAAACTTGAATCTGCTTTTGTTTACAAGATGCAAATGCTGAAATACCTAATCAAAAATACAAAATGATATTTTCATTTGCTCTTTGTGCAAGGCGATTAAGTTAAGGATATCATTTAATTTTATTTCACGTGATCACCTATCGCCGATTCTCATTGGTTAACACCTTTTAAGAATTGAGGTGATTTTTCAATCACGTACCTGAACAACAAGTAAAGTTTAATGAACATTATCTTGTTGTTGTAATATAAAATTAAATGATAAGAAATAAATCTTATATTTTTTCGGGTGATATGCAGGTTATCACCGAGAATTTAGACAGTAAAACTAAAGCGCATTGATGAGTTTTACCATCTAAAATTTGGTGATACCTGCATCACCCGAAAATATATAACATTCATTTCTTATATCACCACCTTGACATTGAACAGGGAACATTTATGAAGATTTTATTCTATTTTGCAATTTCTTCATTAAAACTACAGTTTTCCCATTATTGGGTTTTGTTTTGTTTTTTTAATTTAACATTTTCATTTCATTTTTAGAGTCTAATATGTCAGACACACAGGCACACGTACATAATATAGAGGGAAGGGTAGGTGATCTGCCCCCCCCCCCCTCTTCTCCTTCCCACTATATGCAGGGTATCTTACCGGGTAGTCTGTAATTAAGAGTAACCCTCTCTTAATATGTTCCATCAGACTGCAGTCTTTAAGTTATACTGCACAGTGTTACACTATCATTTCCAGATTTTTATATCATATGTAAAAAGAAAATTAAAAGATCACTTTGTAATGAAGTATTCATCGCCAAATCTGTTCTTTTTTTATCTTCAAAGTGATTTTCCTCTCTTAATTAGAACATAGTAGGTCCCACTTAGATGTAAAAATAACATTAATTTGATAAATCTTGTTAAAATACTCTCTCTGTATCAGATCTAACATGATCCTGGTATGCCTAAGTTTCATAAATATTCAAAAAGCATTCTCTCCAAAATCATAATATCATCATCATTCATCAAAGAAATTTTGATACCGTGAAGCTTAGATACATGTATTGCTATACGAAAATTAAGACGAAATTGAGAAGACTTCAAGTATTTCACAACAGCTTTCTCTCTCTCTCTTGTTCTCTTGAATAAAGCAATTAGATTGCAACAAATCTGTAAAAAGTTGCATCTCCCCTATTGTGTCAGCATGTTACACTGATAAGCCTTTACCAAGTTCATCAATACCTGTGCAGTTGCTATAGATCTGTCAAGTTGTTTTAATCTTGCGATAAAAATTCCAAAGGTGTTAATTTTGAATGTGCATACATTGTATAAAATGTCAGGACATGTTACAGATTAGATAACGAAAATAGACAAACCAAGACGAATGTAGGCAAATCTGAGAAACATCTACAAATTAACAACTGTACCACAATTCAAAGATTTATACATAGCCATAGAAAATATGAAAATGTATTGACCAATCTGAAGCAAATATAAGAGCATTTTAATTAATTGGGAATCAACAGTGTGGACGACAAGACTGGCAGCCCATAAATTACAGTGAAGGTCTACTCACTGTAAAACTGTCAGTCCGATAAACAGTAATATTGACATACCAGTTTATTATATGGAAAACATATGATTAAATTTATTTTTTACTTTAGGCTGTTCACGCATTCCATATTAAAATTTGTGACATATATGTTTTATTCCCAAGTGAGTGATTCTGACATGATACAAATTTAATCATACAATCATATTGTACAAATTGCTCATCATTCAGCTAAACAACTAAAACAAGTTGCAGTAATCTTAATATTATAAATCAATATATTGTTAAGTGGGCTACCCAGTAATTTACAGTCTCCGCAAGTGTGAAAATATCAACCAGAATTCCTGAAAGACGGTACATGCAGTGGGCAGAGGAATATTAAATGCACAAAAAGAGAGACACACGTGTACATTTTCAAAAGCGAAGTCATGTCCACATCTATTAAAATATTTCACTGTAAAATAAAAAAAATATACAGTTTGCGAATAAGTAGGGATAGTGTTTCTTGAAAGTAAAAGTGGAAAAATGGGAACTTCTTCTGAGTAACTGGCAGATGGACTGATTTTAAATGTCTAATACACTCTGACATGTCCTACTTTACACAGGTCTATAACTCCAGACATTCAATGTTACCAAATATATGATAGATAGGTGTCTTTTTTTTTTTTGGACACTCTGAAATTTTGGTTCATTTCAAATATATAATAATTTGCAGATCTATGTGTTTTAATGAAATATACTAACCGAGTAGAGGCCTTTTAAACAAAAAGTAAATTGAAATTAACTCCCTTCCCCAATTTCAGTTAAAAATTTTATTGATCATTAATTGTATAAAAAAAAATGTACTGTGACAGCATGACATTGCGATACTACATTCAGTAATGTTACGCTAATACTACTAGCTAATAATACATAGTTCTTACGTAATCATATTTCAGTGTTTTATTTTCATCATTTCACCTGATTTTAAGCCATTATTTGAAACTTTCACCAAAAACAAAATATTTTGGGGGGGATTGGTTATATTGGTTATGTAAGATCAACTAGGTGAACATGGCAGTTGCATGTTACTAATCAGACATGTTAAATGTTACTACAAGTAGCTTCAAGTCCCCAATGATAATTAAATATGTAAATAAAACAAAAATAAAAACAACGGATCTATATAAACAAGATAAGACAGAATCAGGGTGTCACTAGCCTGAACCTCTAGGCCGTTAGTACTTTAGCTTCGAATTTCATCCCTAATATCATGTTGTATTATGTCATTCACAATATAATTCAGGGTTCTAATTAGGGAAATAATATTTTATTTCATTCATGGTTAAATTCATCAGCCATTAAGTGCACCATTTTCAAATAGGTATTTATATCTGCATATCAAATTTATTACGCAAGTTTTTTAAACTGTTTGTCTCATTTCAAGGGGCACAAGTTATATAAACATGATAAACAAAGCCCCAGGAGATTCATTCATCGTCAACTGAAATATGAGAAAATATTTCTCTCATTGTCACCCAATATTGTGTACATGTCAGCTGACCATTCATAATCAACACAACCCTCTCTATCAGCTGTATTTATTGACATAAACCCTACAGAGTTTTAAGTCAACGAAATGACCATCTGACTGATTCGGTTGATTACAGGCCTGAATAAAAGGTTATAAAACAGGTTTTCGGTCACCTTTGTTCTGAACTAGGGATTTAAACAAACTATGTTCCCAGTTTGCCCACAAAATATTCACGCAATATTGTACCCTTTCCTTTTATCAGATTCTAGATGTAACCGATTATACAACACCATGTAGATCCGTCCCCATATAATATCTGAAGGACATGTATTTTCAGATCTACACACTAAACAAAATTTATCATTTTTTCAAAAAACTTTTAAAATTGGCGTATGAAAAATAACAGTAGTCTGGTGAAATATATGTGATGAGAAGCTTTAAAATAAAAGCAAAGGTGAGACGACCCCTCAGCGATCCCCAGGTGTGACAAAATTCCTTACCTCTACATTTTGTGACGGCAGTTACCCAAATTAAAACCACCGTGAGGAAAAGTGCAGACGGTAACTGTGCCTGCATGGCGGGCTAAAAGCCTAGATCCTTTTTAATTGCACTCTTGCTTAAAAATATATATTTGTAATGCACACATCAAGGAAATTCGAACAGTACATCCATTCCCATACCATGTGCCGTGTTGAAGTTTCCACTACGAGCGTTTGAATGATGTTGACTTTACGAAGTGTGACGTCAGGCATGAAGGGTTATTTTTAGACAGGGGAAGTTCTCGAACAGTGGAAGAGGGGTAACTCTTTAAAAAATTTCGACCTTATACAGATTTTTTTTTTTTTTTTTTTTTTTTTTTTTTTTTTTTTTTTTTTTTTTTTTTTTTTTTTTTTTTTTTTTTTTTTTTTTTTTTTTTTTTTCACGGTCTACTTGCAACTTTTGCCACGAATCACGTAGCAAATCACGAGAGAGAGAGAGAGAGAGAGAAGAGCTATGTTATTCCTTATGATTCCTTTTTCTGCAAAACTTTTAAAATAACCAACTAAAAAGACAAACACAAGTGAGATATCACTTTTTTTTTGTTTTTGGCCTCCATCAAGAGGTCATAAAATTCGGAGGCGTTTATCTGTTTATTTATTTATTTCAGTATTTATTTATTTATTTTGTGGTTTTGTCCGTTCAGTAGCAACTTCATTAAAAAATAATGTTCAGATCGCTTTGAAAACTGGAACATGCAGTTACTTGTATCTTAGCCCACAGACTAAGAGAAGAGCCATTCAATTTTGGTGGACATCCGTATTGAGATCCTGTATCCAGAAGAACCTCAAGCAAAAACTAATGGCCAGATCGCTTTGAAAATTGGTACACAGATGATGCACAGGTGAATGTGGGACAGAAAGTCACAGGACAAAAAGTCACAGACAAAATGACCATGGACAAAAAGTCACAATCAGAAAGTAGGACAAAAAGTCACAGGACAAAAAGTCACAGGACATAAAGTCACACGACAAAAAGACATAAGACAAAACGCCACAGGACAAAATGTCACAGTTTATATCAAAACATTGATTTTTAGAATAAATTTTAAAATATATTCATTTTGTTAAGTTAAAGAATATGAGCAAGGTTTATACTTTCTATAAGAAATTATTTTTATTTCTTGATTGAAAATAATTTGATGATTAGTACTAAACTTAGTCCTTTTATCGTATCTATTGCGAAACATGAATTAGGTTTGTGATAAGAGTTTTTGTTTGTTTTTGTAGGGGGGTAAGCTTTGTAATAATTTGGTTTACAATAATGTAAAAATAAAATCAGATGTTCTGTGACTTTCATTCTTATCGATTTTGTGACTTTATGTCCTGTGACTTTGTCATGTGACTTTCTGTCTTGTGACCTTTTGTCCAGTGACTTTTGTTATATGTGGTCATTGTAACTTTTTGTCCTGTGACTTTTTGTGCTATCGATTTTGTGACTTTATGTCCTGTGACTCTTCGTCCTGTGACTTTCTGTCCGTTTACCGCACAGGTGTATCTTGGTCTAAGAAAGACTCCATTACATTTTGGTGGCGATCCGGATCCAGATGACCAAATAATGTAACTTCATGCAAACTGAAACTAGGCCTAATGATCAAATTAATCACTTTAAAAACTGGTACGCAGCCTGGTGTATCTCAACAAGGTCTAAGGAAGTCCCCTTTTAATTTGGTGGCGACCCGCATCCAGGAAATAATTTCAAATAAACATACCTCGTCAGGTATCATCATGCAAGTTCATGAATCAGAACTTTGATGTACATTGATCATGGAAATTACTTGGTCAGGTTTGGTATTGATCTGGATCAAAACGTGGGTAAAATAATACGCATGTGTTTACATATATAACAGCAAATACATACACACAGTTAACGTGAGTCTCCTCAAAATCAAAGGTGTGAGGACAGCATTCAAACTCAGTTTATCCAAAAGATTCCAGCCGCTGCAAAACCAGCTGGAAAATAGAGAAACCAACATTGAAACCCAGTGGCAGAACATCAAGGAACTGTGGCAAGAAACATGTGAAGAAGTCCTTGGCAGAAGGAAGAATGGAGAGGAAGGAAAGGAAAATGGCACTAAACACAAGCCGAACAAGAGCAACAAAGGCTCAAGAGGACTATACAGCTACAAACAAAAAAGTTAAACAAACGAGATCACAATGACAGTCTGGCTAAACAAGCAGAAGAAGCAGCGGGACAAGGAAATTTGAGAGAGCTGTACATGGTCACCAAGAAGCTCTCAAACAAGTTCCAGCAGACTGAAAAACCAGTGAAGGACAAGAATGGACACCCTCTCACAACAACCGAAGAGCAATTGAAGAGATGAGTAGAGCACTTTGGAGAACTGCTAAACAGACCAACACTAGAAACTCCACCGGATATACAGTCAGCTGATACAAATCTCCCGACCAACTCACAAACCAACAAAATCAGAGATCAGGAGAGCGATTGCCACTCTTGAGAATGGGAAATCACCAGGGCCTGATGAAATACCAATGGACGCCATCAAAGCTGACACTGAGACAGCTATAGACATCCTGTATAACCTCTTCAAGAAAATCTGGGATGAACAGAACACTCCTGAAGAGTGGAAAGAGGGTGTCCTCATTAAGCTGCCAAAGAAGGGAGATTTGAAGGACTGCAACAACTATCGAGGAATAAGAATCCTGTCAGTGCCCAGCAAAGTCCTCAACAGGATCCTTCTCGCGAGGATGAAAGACGCAGTAGACCCAAAGCTCCGTTACCAGCAGGCTGGTTTTAGGCGAAACAGGTCATATGCCGATCAAATAGACAGCCTACACATTATCATCGAACAATCACTGGAGTGGAAGTCCCTCTAGATGTCAACTTTATATACTATATGAGAAAGCTTTCGACAGCGTGGACCGGAAGACACTGTGGAAGATACTGAGGCACTATGGAGTACCTGGGATGCTTGTATCTCTTATTCGTAACACCTACCAAGGCATGACATGCAGGGTGCCCACGCTGGTGAGATGTCGGAGAGTTTCGAGGTCAAGACAGGAGTTCGACAAGGCGATGCTGCGCACCATTTCTGTTCCTCCTGGTCATTGATTGGATCATGACGACCACACAACAGGAAGGAACAATGACATACAGTGGACACTCCTAACGCAACTGGATGGTCTCGACTTTGCCGATGACCTGGCTCTCCTGTCGCACAACCACAGACAAATGCAGGACAAGACAACTTGCCTTGCAACAACTTCAGCAGGAACGGGGTCTCAAGATTAACTTGAAGAAAACGGAACTCATGAGATCAAACACCACTGTCCAATCACCAGTCACCGGTCCGTAATGGCTCAGTGGTAGAGCTCCCGCCTCGTGATCGGGAGGTCGTGCGTTCGAGCCCCGTGCTTGGCACCCGGCCGCGTCAAACCTAAGACGTGAAAATAGGTGGTGATAGCCCCTTCGCTAAGGCCTTGGCACTGTAGAAGTGAGAATCACGGGTCTTTAGGATAT
>CAJDSM010000091.1:45621-68774 GCA_903981925.1 Ostrea lurida
CTTAACTGGGGAGTGTAGTGGACATACAGGGTGGTACAGACCAAGACATTAAGTAAAGAATAGGAAAAGCAAGAGAAGCTTTCACCATCCTCAAGAACACCTGGGCCTCAAAGAACATTCGCATTACCACCAAATTGTGAATCTTCAACTCCAACATAAAATCCATCTTATTCTATGGAGCAGAGACATGGAGAACTGCAAAAGACCCAGACATTTTACAACACCTTAACATTCGATAGCCTGAAAGGATCACAAATGAAGAACTATGGAGGAGAACAAATCAAGAACCAGTGGACATGCAGATCAGTTGGAGGAAGTGGGGCTGGATTGGACACACTTTGAGGAAGCCACCAACCAACACCACACGACAGGCCCTGACTTGGAACCCTCAGGGCAATTTAAGAGGAAGAGAGGACGTCTTAGAAACACTTGGAGGTGAGACATGGGGTCAGAATAGAGAGAACATGACAACACCTGGCAAGAAGCAACAAAACAGCCCAGAACTGTGTTCGCTGGAGGACTATCATTGATGACCTCACGGAACGACAGGCCTAAGTAAGTAAGTAAGTAAGTATTTCCAAAGAAGCATACAGACACGACCAAAATTCTCTTGTCCTCTATATATTTTCCACGCCCTTCCACATTGAAATCCTAAATCCGCCCACACTTAAGGCAAATTGCAGTAGTCTAAATGTCAAAGCACCATCACGATGATAATGACATATTCAATACTGAGGGTCACCATCACCCGGGCTCCAACAGCATTATGCACGATTCCTAATAAGCCACAAGTGTCTGATGATTAGAATAAAATTACCACATAAACGAGTCTAGTCTTCTCAGTTTTCCTTTTGTCGACAGCTCTGATGTCGTGTATTTCGGTTGTTATTCTTTTCAAGTTGGTCCTATTGTGCTTATCCACCTCTTTGTTAGTTTTGAAAACACGAAGAGCATTCCAAGGATATGAAGGGTCGAGTTCTAAAACATCTTTTTGTTTTCATCAAATCAAGGTCCTTGCTCTTCTGACTCTTATCAGCAGGTCTGCAAATTCTCGATCATCCCTCAGGTGTATGCTTTCTGATATTTCCACGAGTTTAAAGTTCTCTCCCCATTGAGTGCCGTGAAATCTTGTCGGAAGAAAGCCCAACCACGTGCTTTTGTCCTACAGACTGTAACTGACATAGATCTCCAACTGCCAGGATACCAACTTTCCAAATCTTGCTTCTTGACTTGCCTTTCCTGTAATATCTTGAAGCCGACGATGGGTGTGATATATCAAATCAGCACCCACCATCAATATCTCGTCAATAATCAGCAGCATGAGTTGTCCAGCCTAGATGTGTGTGTCGAGTTTTTCACTGTTCCCGGCTGGTAGGTCTTTTTTGATTGTGGTCCACAGCTAAATCCTAGAGTTGAGTGAATTGTCATTTCTTCGATCCCAGAAGCTGCAGTTCTTGTGAAAGCTGTCAGTAGAAGTGGTAGCTCGTCAGATTCGAAGTGTCCAGAAAGAGGTTTCAGTAACTTCATGGTCTCATAGTGGATTAGCATTATGACGTGACCCTTTTCTACTTTTCCAGGGTCACTGGGGAACTCTCTGTATTCTGGAAGAGATTTGTTGTGTTTAATCGCAAATATATCTTTGCATTACCTCCTGTGGAAATTCACGACCTGTGCTTGCTTTACATTCAAGGATCACATAATTTCCCTGTATTCATGAAGAACATCAGAGACTTTTCCAACTCTGCCGCGAATCGTGAATGTAGCTCAGATCGACTTGCTCGAGCTGCAGCTGGTCCCAGGTCTAGATTATCTTCATCATAGAATTCTCTTCCTTGAACCCTTCCCTCTTCCTCCCGTCGAGTGACAAGGTTTCCAATGTTCGGCGCCATCACATCCCAAACATTTTCTGGAGGTCCTGTTTCATTCAGATCTTCAAATGCCCGGTTCATTTTTGTGCATTTTTTTAACATTTCGCCCGAATTGAGTCTACAACATGTTCATAGTGTTCCTCATGGAAAAACATTGTCGTCAATATCAGCCATTTCTTGGAGCACTGGTTTTGGCTCAAGGAGACAGTAAACGTTTTTCCTTTGGAGCTATGTTTACAGACACAACTTTTCTGCTTGACGTTTTCAGTGTTATTGAGAGCAATATTTTGAGAATTGAAGTGATTTTTCGATCACGTACCTGAACATCAATCAACGTCTAATGCACATCATTTTGTTGTTGTAATATAAAATTAAATGATAAGAATTGAATCTTATATTTTTTCGGGTGATGTGCGGGTCTGCACCGAGGCTTCGCGCATTGGTGTAGTTTTGCCGTCCAAAATTCGGTGATACCTGCTTCACTCGAAAATTATAAGGTTCATTTCTTATATCATCACCTATGTTTTTTTGTCTTCTACTTCTTCACTCTTCGTCATATAACTTGTGATATACATAGTGCATGGGTATAGGTCAGTGATGTACTGTAGATCCATATTGACATGCCATGCACACAGTATGCTAGGATTGTAATCGTTGATCCAACTTGCTGCTGGCTCGCGTTGTAGAATAATCTTTTTGCCGGTTTTAATGATCTTTAGTGCGTCTTTGTAACAATGTGGATCAACAGTAGCTTTGTTGAATAATGGACCGAAAGTAAGATCTGGTGCTTCCTTGTCCTCTAATATCTCAAGTACTTTATTTAAGACTCCAGACCTTTATTCCCATTGTATTTGGGTTGGTTCTGTTTCGTCGGCCTTTTGAACTATCACTGTGTTGTAGCTTGGTGGTTTAGGAAAGCTGAAGCAACACGAATTGGGTCTCCTGCATGCTGCTGAATCAATCTGATTTAAATCAGATCCTTTGATCCGCTCACATACACAAGGACCTTCTGTAGCGATCTATGTGAGTGAATCAAAGGATCTGATGTCTTTGTGTAGCGATCTATGTGAGCGGATCAAAGGATCTGATTTAAATCAGATTGGCTGCTGAATGAACATGCTTCCGTGAGGAAAGGACAAGATACCTTAGGTCACTGTCATCCTCGTCGGGAATAGCACATGGCTGATGCTCCTTGATGGATGTCAACACTTCTTCGTCTGTATTCGCATCTTTTGGGTGCATCTTTGATCCAGAGAATGGTTTTAGCATGAGGGAAACTGCAGGCCTGGAATTCAATACGTATCAGTTAGTCTTGTAAATGGCCAATCGGATGAACCTTTCCTCTTAAGAAGTCTTTGAAAAACATTTCTAGTCCATGTTGAAATTGCCATGCAGCTGTGATAGGAGTACACCCCAACCAGTCACACTTACTCTGCCAGTACACATTCTTGATATCATCAGCGCTTATAGTGTTTGCAACAGACAACGTCAGAAACCATGTCGGAATGCCAAGCTGTCTGACCATTGCCAGAACGTCGACGACACCATTCCAGTAAGCTGAAGATCCCCTGATGTTCTTCAGAAACTTGAAGGCTGTATCAGTATGTGTCATTGCCTGAATGTTTTCTGAATATTTAATTAAATCTGCGGCGATGCTTCTGATTTTGAATGTCTGCCGCAAGGATATCTGTATATTGTCTCTCATTTGCTTTGCTTCCATTGCGTATTGAGCACCAATAAGTAATCAATATGGGGAAAACCGGCCGTCTTTGTGCAGAAGTCTTTCATTATGATACTTCAGTTATGGATCGTGCACAATTTTCCGAGAGTCCGCCTTTACCGTGAGGATATTTAGTTGAATTGGCCAACCCCTCGTACTTTTCATCACTCGAAAAAAGTACAAGGCTTTTCACTCTCAGCTAGACAACGCTGAATGTATCACCTGGCATTTGCTCTTCCTGTAGAAGAGTTTCGTTTGGGATGCCTCTTTGCTTTTACACCAACGCAGCCAATATCAGGCAAGCAGGTGATGAGATTGGGCGTGTTCGCTCAAACACAAGCAAGTGGCTCTTCGTCGTATCCTTCTTTTTCCGTTTCTTCTGGAGAAAACGTCCCACGCAGTTTGTTTGAAATTGCAGCCCACAGATCATAATTGTCTTTCTTTCACTTGCTTTCCCAATCCTTGAGAACGCTAATATCTCTGAACAAAAGGTTGTTTCTTTGAAGCCAGCAAAGTTCCTCCGTCACCTTCTTTGGGCGAATGTACTCATGCATATGATGACCCCTATACGCCAGTTTTTTATTTCGGTTTCAAGGACACAATTTCACTGATTCAGGCAGTTGTGGCGACAACGAAGTAACAGAAGCTAGCCTTGAGGGCACATTCACGGCACTACCTTGTACCGTATGACATTCTGTTCTCCATTGGGAAGTCCCACGAGATTCATGAATTGAATACGCCGGCTGATAAGTCTCACCTCGGATGGTCTCAGGTCCTTCCATTCACCGGGGATTTCGTACAGAGACATGCCATTGACCCATGACTGTGGTGGTACTTACCCCCTTTTTAGCGTGAAATGACAGGTGTTGCATATTCACATTTTTCCATTTGTTTTGACATCTTGAGTCAGATTACATAATTTTGCAAGAATATCATCAACAGCATAACTAATTTCCTTAAACGCATTGTACTGAAGTCGGTCACAGGAACAGCAGCCACACACTGCTTCTTCAGAAATGCAGTGCTATCTTCATTGCTGACATCTCTTGCTGCTTTTTTTTATGTCTTTTCAGTTGCACCCTCTCCCTAATTTCTCCACGGCGTTGCTCTGTCTGTTTCTTCTTTGACATGTTCCTTCATTTTTTGTCGCATAGGGTTCGTCTTTTTTCTGTCAGCTCTGCTGTCTCAGAGTGTCTCTTTATCGACACGTTTTTTTTCATCTGTTGAATGGAGGCTCGTCTTTCTTCCTGTCTCATCTGTTGTTTCCCTTTCTCTGCCCTGTTTCATATGTTGTTGCAGGGAGGTCCGCCGCTCCTCTATCTGCTCTACTGTCTCCTTGTCTCTACTACCGGTACTTCTCACCTGTTCTCTTTTTGAATCACGTCGTTTTTCTCCCTGCTCTGCTGTTTCTTAATCGACACGGCCTCTTGTCATTGCTTCCATCGAAGTCTACACTCTGCTTCCGCTGTGACACACTTCTTGACTTTGGTCTAGGCATTTTCTTTCATTGCATTTGATCTCCGGTTCATAATTTGCGTATACAAAATTTGACTTTGTCAACCGGAAATTGTTCCCGAAGTACATAGAATAAGAACAAAATTCATTCCCACCTGTCTACCCACAAAACATAGTTACAACGTTTGTGACAGCACGTGGTAAAGCTTGACAATGTTGATTGACTTTATTGTATGCAACCATGCCGGAGGTCAGAAATGATTATCCATTTATAACTTCCTACAAGTAGGTTATGAAATCGGAGGCGTTTATTTGTTTGAGGGTTTATTCGTGCGAAAATGTATCTTAAATCTAAGGAAGTCCCTATCAATGTTTTGGGACGATTCAGGTCAGGATCTGGATCCTGGACCCAGAAGACTTTAACGTAACCATAGCAGAGGTCTGAAGTCTCTGGTAGTTCTTGTTTCCTCCGCCAAGGAGTTTATAAAATCGGAGGCGTTTGTAGATTTATTTGTTTGTGGATTTGTCTATCAGTACCTTCTTGTAAAAGCCAATGTTAACAATGCTTTGAAAACTGGTACACAGATGTATCTTGGTCTAAGGAAAATCCCCGTTAACCTTTGTTGGCGATCCGGATCCATGTCGGATCCTGGATCCAGAGGACTTTATTGTAACTATGGCGGAGGTCAGAAATCTCTCGCTGCTCTTGTTACCTCCGCCAAGGAGGTCATAAAATTGGCAGCGTTTAACATTGTCTTTAGTAATGTCGTGCAGAAACCAATGGTCAGGTCTATAGGGCGCTAAATTAAATTGGAGATATTCTAATTACCTAAAAATGTCATTAATTCAACTATTGCTCTCTTCAATCGACTTAATGCGCACATTACACCAATTCTTGTTCTTATTAATTTAATCAAAGAGAGCAAACGCGTTAATTCAATTATTTCTTTCATTCATTCAATTAATGTGCGCATTGTTGTGGTTGAATTATTGCTTGCAAAATTTAATTCTATGCTCGGTATAAATGATTTAATGATCTCTTTAATTCAATTGAAGAATTTTAAAAATCATCTACAACGCTTTTGTTTAAGGGATTAATGCGTGCATTAACTCATTTAAAGAGATGTTGACCGGGGATGTTGAATGAAAAATATCTCTAAATAGGTGACGTTGAGATGTGTCTTGGTATAAAATGGCGAAGTAAACAATGTGTAATCGGTAACACAGTCCCAAAAAATATACAAAATCGAGTGTAGGGCAACAAGGACCTCCGACAAAAGCGAAGGCAGGATAGGTGTCATGAGGAGTAAGCATCCTCTGCTGACCGGCAACACCCGCCGTGAGCCCGTAGTCGAAACAAAGTAAACGGTTACCCGTCGTCAAATCTAGTACGAAAATGAGTCTAAACAAAGGGTATGAAACAAATCAGTCAACATATGACTAGTAGATAATTTGTAATCGCAAACAAGGTCAAATGATGACTTTAAACGAGATTCGTTATAACCCTGCAACATCAATTTTTGGTTAGTAAGTTGGCCTCACTTTAAAAGTCCTCATACGCATGACATGCCCTTGCGTATCGAATCAACTGGAGACATACACACAATAAAGCAGGTGATAGTGGTACATTACTTCACAAAAAAAAAAAAAAAAAAGTCGACGATTGCAAAGTCTCAATAGCACGTTTTCATGTGTGAGTGTATGTGTCAGTCTGTCATTAGAGTAATACTTAGCAATATCAATACGAAGCAGATCTTTCATTCTGTTGGTGTCCTTTATTTCGAGTTCGTCAGGAATATCAATGCGACAGTGAGAGACTGTGAGAAAATGTATGGATTTGTTAGTATTGTAAAGGACATCTTCTATTACTTATGTAAGGTTGAAGGACACGGCATTTTTTTGTTTTTATCCGTAACAGTTTTTGAACAAATCTGGCTTCGTATGAATAAAAATAAGTCTGCCAATAAGGGGCACAATTAGGCCCATAGGAAAGCCAACAGACTTGATGGGTCTAAGGAAGGTCCCACGGAATGTTGGTGGCGATTCGGATCCTGGATGCAGATTACTTTAATGTAACCTCATGCAAAAACAAGTGGTTAGATCATTTTGAAAATTGGTACACAGATGTATCTTGGTCTAAGGAAGACCCCATTAAAGTTTGGTGTAGATCTGGATCCTGGATCTAGAAGACAATATAAAGGCCCGATCCCACTGGCTGATGGACACAGAACGTATGCAAGGACACAGCAGATGAGCAAAATTTCGGCGTTGGCTCATTCCGTTTTCACGCGCTCCAGAAATGGACAAAATTGGCGAAAACAGAACGAGGGTAGTTTGTAGCGGGGATATTAAACGGCTGTTCATCAGAAGCCTAGCGGGTGGAAGTGGACGACATACTCTAGACATTCTGAATATACGAGATACATCCAAGATACTTGTAAACGCTTCGTCCATTTTGAATACTTTATACACGAGATGGATACGTTCACATCATTTCTATTTCCATGCTACTAACGACGTTCCATGTACCTTATCTTTCCTCCCTCTTTCCGTTTTTCAGCTGTAGCGGATGCGAGTTTCGAGGATGCCCAGAGGGTGCAGAGAGGACATAGCGGACGTTTAACGGGTGATAACGGACATAGAACGTTGGTTGCTCGTTTAGTGGTCACGGATTGACATCGTACACGGCGGAAAGTTCGTCCGTTCTAAAAGTTTTGTGCAGCTCACAACGTTTTGCGCGGATGAAATCACAGTGGACGATGCTCTTTGAAATACGTATCCAGTGAGTACACAACGGATGCATGGCGTTTTCCAACGGATGGCAAGCTTGTTTTTACGTTTTACATCCTTTTTGCATCCGTAAGTGCAGTGGGACCGGGGCTTTGCTCCATGCAAGAAAAAAAACCACTTTGAAAATAGGTACACAGGCGTATCTTAGTTTAAGGAAGTCCCCGTTTTTTGGTGGCAATCCGTCGTGGTGGAGGTCTGCAATCTTTGATTACTCTTGTTACTCCGCCAATGAGGTTATATTAAAACGTGAGGCGTTTATTTGTAACCTCCACCAAGGGGGTTGTAAAATCGGTAACGTTTGTATATTACTTTATTCAATTGTTTATTTATTTGTCTGTTAGCAGCTTCATGCAAAAACTAATGGTCAGATCTTTTTTAAAATTGGTACACAGGCGTATCTTGGAAGAGCCCATTAAATGTTGGCTTGGTGGCGATCCAAATCCTGGATCAAGAAGACTTTATGTAACCATGGCGGAGGTTAGACATCTCCGATTGCTTATATATTAATAACAAGAGAAATCAGGGATTTCTGAATCTGGATCGCCACCAACATTCCATGGGGACCTCCTTTAAGACCACGATACACCCGTGTATCAATTTTCAAAGCGATCTGACCGTTAGTTGTTGCATGAAGTCGCTAGCAGACAAATAAATCCACAGACAAATAAAGGAATAAACAAGAGCAATCAGACATTTCTGACTTTCACCAAGGTTACATTAAAGTCGTCTGGATCCAGGATCCGAATCGCCACACAAATGTAAAGGGGACTTCTGTAGACCAAGATGCATCATGATCTGTGTACCAATGTTCAAAGCGATCTCACCAAATAGTTTTGCGCGGAATTACAACAAAATCTTCTAGAACCATAGAATCCGGATCCTAATGTTCCAACATACATCTGTGTACCGATTTTCAAAGCGATTTTTGCATGAAGTTGCCAACAGACAAATGTATTATATTTAAACGGCTCCGATTTTTTAACCTTCTTGGCGGAAGTGACAATAGTAAAAGACTATATACAACTACCGTTTAGTGATTCGAACTAGCTTTAATATTATCTTCCTTTAATTTTTTTTTGAAGGGGTTTCCTTTTTAAACGAGAGAAGACTGTTACCAAATCAGAAAAAGTACAAGATAAACTAGTCTACCCTTTATTTTATATTTCAAGGAACAATTTGGTACTTCACATGAGGCTGATGTATATCATCGAATAACGTAGTACAGTTAAACAGTCACTATGCTGTACTTGTGGTGAGTTTGAATCAGCAGACAGTTTCCTGTGATGTCGGGGTCTTTACGCAGTACATGGTGAATAACCATATTATTTTCAAGCTGTACTGTAAACGTTACAATTTATCTACAGAACGCCAAATTAACATAAACTTAAATATAACGACCTGCTTGAGAAATTTCACTCATATGGAGACGTCATCATTGTCCGTGAAGGGCTGCAAAATTTAGACCTAGGTCTGATCAGGTCTCAAGTGGACTTTTATCAACATTCACTCAATCAACCTTTCCAAAATGACGTTGATCCAAGAATTATAATTGATTTCTGACGAAAAGTGCAAGAGATGGAACCTTTATACCAAACATTAGGGCCATTTAGCCCTTGATTGCAGGGATTCTCATAAACACAGGGTCCTAATATAAATGCCTATGGGTATTTGTTGCCCTTATCAAAGTTTGTTTTCCTATAAGAACCTGGAGCAGTGTTCATTGAAAAGTTTTACATGGTCAAATAGTTATTGTGTCGCCTGTCTGCGTTAGCAGAGGCGACATAGGGCATGTCAACTTCCTGTTTGACGCAACTTCGGGTTAGAATATTTTTAACATGGACAAATTTGTCACAAAATAATTTCTGCCACATCTTTCTCTGAAACCACACAGGACAGCTTCCTGATATTGGGCACAGACCATCAGTATAATGCAGTTTCGAAATTCCCACATGTCTACTTCCTGTTTGACGCAACTTGGAATATTTTTGACATAGACAAATTTGTCACAAAGTAATGACTGAGAACCTTCAAATTAAATGTCTATTTCAGAGAGAATTTCCCACAAATGGCACCTCATAATATCTCATCTTTCATCTAATTCATCATGTTAGAATGCATTGTTAATTCGTCATTCTTGTAAAAATTCGGACCCCCCAAAATTATAAGTATATACTTTTCCACGGTATTAATACTTTAAATGATGTAATTTTTCAAAAGAAAAGAAGTAGGTAGGTGACACGTTTCCCCTTGAAGACTTACCACTAAGTCTTCACACTGCCACTTAAAACTTAATTACTGCATTAATTTCCAAACTACAGTCAAACCTCATTATCTTGAACTCAATGAGACCAAGAAAATTTTTTTCAAGATATCTGTAGTTTTAAGATATTGAGGGTAAAAATACTCAAGAAATAGTGGCCAAGACTTCCAAATCACTGACATGGCCATGGTATTCCAGATATCAGTGTTCGAGATAACAAAGTTCAACTGTATTTCTTTATGTATGCTACAGATCATATATACAGATTTGCTTTAAATCAATTTCATAAATCTTTGTGAATGATCCCAAACCCTGGAACAGAAATTTGAGGGGAACGCCATCATATGATCCTGTTTGGCCATTTCAAAAACTAGTAATATCAACATTAAACCATTTATTCTGGTTAATTCAATATAAATATGGACTTGCATTTTCTAGAATTGTTAAACAGATCTATGTATGGATGCATATACAATCAAAAACAAATTAATCAAAATAACATCACACACAATCTTGTCGAACACTGTTATGTATGAATTTTTAATATATTCCATTGCTGTCCAGATTAAGGGTATAATTGCCTCTATAGATAAGGCTTGTATTGGTAAAGTTGTTATAACATTAAATAACATACAATTTCACTTATACATGAAGAATGACAGTGACAGCTATTCTGGCTATTTTGAATACAGTTTCAAAGTGTGATGTAAACCAATATCAAAAGAGGAAATGTATAAAGTAAAAGGATATTTAGTTCAGTAAAACAATATCTCTTTGAGATCCAAGAGTATAAACAGCATTTACAGTTTTTCAATTCAAAAGGCTTAGCAATTGTTTTTCATATTTCAAATAAAATACCCTAAGATCATACTCTGTAACTATTGCCATAAATATCACTGAAAATGTTTTCAATGACATGGAGAAATTCCAGAGACATATCCATAAAGTAAAAGAACAGGGTGTAGTAACTAAATAATACTTTGTTTTAAAAGTAGTCATAATATTAATACTTTTTGTCATTAATACTATTTTGATAAAACATGGTATTCATATTACCATTTACACCTAACAGACATAGAGAAATCATCTATATATTGATAAATTCTAAAAGTTCAATATTATGCACCATCATTGTCAAAATGTCTAGGGATGCACAGTTAAACATCCATCATAAAACATCCATCGGTAGACTGATGCTCACAACAGGAATTCACAGTTGATCAAATATACAGTCATCCATCCAACCTCACACAAAAGACTCTGTTTTGAGCAGTGAGATTATAGGCAGCTGTGACAACTAACAATCCTGTCTTGTGAATATTCAGCATGGCCGATAAAATATGGAGGATCTGGTCCTTGTCGTAAGAGTGGAGAGGTACATTAAGTTGTGGCAGCAACCATGGCCTTTGGCATAGATCGGTCAATTTTTGATGGAATGTTCTTGAACCTGATGAAAGCAAAATGATGATGAATGACAACTGACTAGTATAAATTTGAGAAATTGTATAAGAAATGGAAAATGAATGGTATTTTTCTGTGTCTTGTGTTCATTGTCAGAACAACATCTAATTTTAATGCTTTCTTAAGAGATTAAAGAGATTTGTCACCTATTACATTTGACTTACTTGGACATTTTGAAAAGCTCCTTCTCTGGAACTTTGTCAACTTTCCTCGAGGTTGAAGAAACAGCAGACCGACTTGAATCATGGGCAGAAGTCATTGCAGGTCCCCGTCTTCTGCAACAAATAACAATATATTCTTAAAGTCTATCTTAAATGCATACAATTGATTTAATTCTGAATATTTAATGTAAATCCATCTTGCTTGACTAATCTACTTACTGCGGTTGATAGACTGGCTGTCTGCTTTTGCCTATGGTTGTGTTATACTCGGACGCAAGTGGCTCCTTATTCTGAGGTCCCTGTGCTGCGACCATCTGCCTGTGTTTTTCTCTCAGCCTATCCTGCTTATATTCCCATTTAAGGACTTCATCATGCCATTCTTTATCATAGGCATACGACAACAGTTTGGTCATCTTTGCCTTTTCCATTTTATCAGATGCTTCAGGTCTATAAAATCATAAATAAAATATCTACTGGCATGAAAAATATGAATGCAGTGTCTAACTTACAGAGAAGAAAAGCAAGAACTTTATATTCTATAAAAACACAAACATGCTTACAAAGGCAAGTATTTCAGCCTGCCTTGGCCCTCTCCCGTTGACGCCATTTTAGCAGACGCCACCTGTTGGGAGGTTTTCATTCCCGCAGGTGCTGGTGGAACTTTCTTTGTTCTCAGTGGCTTTCCACTACGCACTCCATATCCAGGTTTTATCACCTCTGGAAGTTTGACAGTTTTATCTGTAACCCCCTTCCCATCTCGTTCAAAAGCCGATACATTATCAAAACCAAAGGGAGCTCTTCTTGGCCGTTCATACACATCTGACTGTGCATCTGGATTGAACACATCATGGTACATGTATTCTGGTACTGTGAATTGGTATGGTCTGAAATGAATGAAAAATTCCATTGTGTCATGTCACACAAATTACAAACTCCTTTCACAGTAAATCCATCTTCTTTCATTAGTGTAATAAAATATGCACACAGCACCAATATGCCTTATTTTAGTGGGATTATATTTTGGCAACCGTGATGCTCACGTATAATTTACGTTAGAATGGAAATCTCTAAAGTATTCGTGAACCGTATCACAGAAGACAAAAGCAAAATTCATAAGTAAGCCAAAAAGTGCATACTCTTATTGCACTGAATTTAACACACAGAGTTTCATTCCTGGATAATATTATCAGAATAAAATTCAAACCTCAACCTACTCTGAATTTGCTTTTTCCTCCTCAGCTTCCAGTCTGTTGTCCTCCAGATAAAACCACTCATTCCTAGGATAAGACACAGGCTGTCTTTCCCTCATGTTAGCATTCTCCTTGAATTGCAATAAATCTAAGAAAAGGTGAGAATTATCACATTTTAGTTGCATTGAATATGTAAGTAAAAGGTAAAGTCATACGCATACATTATTTGTTGAATTCTTTAAAACTTGTACTGTACTTCTTTATGAGTGCTACTGTATAAAACAATGTACAGATTTGCATTGCTATGTAATTAAAACTCTTGACTTACTTTGTCTGCCTCCAGATTTTGCCAGACGGACATACTTTGTGTCTGTATCTCTGAACACAGACCTCTGACACTCTTCTTCTGGAGGTAGGTCATAGTTCAGACCAGGGATCTGAGAAGCAACAGGAACAGCCACTGGTTCTGTATTGCGTTCCTGTCTTTTAGCGGGAGCATGGTAAAACCAGCCTGAAATGAAAATGGTGCCAAAAATTGTTATTTGTAAACATGTATATATATTAATAGAATCCTTCATTTGTACGAGTGTGGGATAGGGAAATTCCGCTGAGGGGACAATATTTGCAGTCTAGGACGAGGCTGTGCCGAGTCCTAGACAGCGAAGCTTGTTCCCGAGGTGGAATTTTCCTATCCCACATGAGTAAATAATGAAGGATTATTTTTCTCACATTTTATTCACTGATTAGTAGTTATGTAAAATTCGTGAGTTTTGATTAAATTTACAATTACAATATCTTTATTTGAACTTTAAAACAAAAAAATAATTAGACAGGCAGAAGGAGATACCCGAAAATGGTTTACACTATATGTGTAAACTAAATAATCCAGACTGTCCGCCAGAAAGCTATATCAAATTGAAATTTAAACAAACAATATAAAAAGTTTTGCTTCACCGTGCAACGTAAATCATAGAAATATATGACATCACAAGAAATGACGTCGCAGCAGTGAGGATAGAAAATCTCAAGCTGTCTCACATGGTTTAAGTGTATCACACTGGTGAAAATGTGAGAAATATTTGTCCTATTCTCTTTAATTAGAGAAGTGGACAGGTATAGCTTACATCCATGTAGGCTATGCCTTTCCACTTCTGCTTTGTGGGCAGAAAAGCTGATTACTATAGAGCTCCCGCCGATACTCGATGGGTCCCTAATAAAACTTGTGTTTATTCTATCAAATGATGATTGCATGGTTACTATCAAACTGTCTAAAATTCCTCTCAACTCCCCACCCTCCCAAAGTATAAGAATACAATGACACCGTCCACCTACAAAGAACAGAAAGAGAAGAAAAAAAAAACCAAAACATTCTTCTTATTTTAAAATCATCAGAACATGATAATCTACCATCGAAACATTTTTAGTAGTCAGAGATAGTTGACTTGCTTACATTTAATGACTGGAGCATTCATTGGTTCAGACTCTAGAGAATTTCATTTTTAAAAAGTATATATAATCAAATGTCATCGGATCCCAGTACATCACCCGGCCTAGCTGCAAAATTGTAGCTCTCCTTGTAGACCAGTCTGTCAACATGTGCTACAATTTTGCGGCCCTGTTGCCGTGTTGGGAACACATGTGCCAGTCATTTGTACGCATATAATCTACCCACCCCCCCCCCTCCCCCCCCCCCCCCCCCCCCCCCCCCCCCCAATGGCCAACTCATTGTACATAACAGAATAGTCAACACTTATATAGCTTATACTTGCGGTAATATGATGCACATCAATCGAATAAAAAACTGTAAAACTTACCACATTCTTTTATATTCTTATTTGTGGCCATTGCAAAGTTTTATCAATGTAAACACATATGGCCGATATGTAAACGTCGTTATGGAAACGATATGTCAGTAGTCTGTTTTTCGAACCCGACTTATAAATTGAGAAAATTAGCTTCCGGTGTAAACAAATACCACATGGTACGTGTTCTTCATGTCTTCAATTTTTCCAGTTTCATGTTTCTTACACGGATAGTTAATATCATATTTTGTATTACATATGGCTACTCTGAAAATCAACAACACTGCACTCAATCAAAATCTACTGATGAAAGTTGTAACGTGGTAAAAACCACAGAACCATCGGCATCGATGGCGTTAGTTCCATATGATGCCAACAAAGATGTTCTGGCCATTTTTAACAAACCAGAACGAGTGTTTCATTTTGTTGGAGAGGAACTGAAAATACCACAGGACTGGAATAATTTGGGCGTAGCAGCTGTTGTGTGGGATGCGGTATGTATAGCTCACCAGTACTAAACTGGGCCCCTATACCATGTCAAGTTTATGGCAAGAAAACAAGTCATAATCATTGGTTATATCATTTAATGTGGATGAGATGAAGTTGACAACCTTGCATATCACTTTTGATAATCTCTGTAGACATTCGGGTCAGCTGGATATTTGGACGTGCCTTCACCAAATGAACATTGATGATAGCACAAGTCCTAATATCCAGCCGAGATTACACTTTTGACAGTTAGAATGAAATGGCTTTATTTTGTAGGCTATTGTTCTCTGTGAATACTTAGAGGCAGGGAATGTTGCTTTGGAGCACCAGAATGTTATAGAACTAGGAGCTGGATCTGGTTTAGTTGGTATTGTAGCCACATTACTAGGTCAGTACAAGGCTTCTGATGAGGCACTGTCCTTACCATTCATGTTTATATCACATAACCAAGCTAAGTTATATTTTCCTTGATTATATGGGTGACCAATTAACTACTTTATCAAATTTGTGATCCATTTACCCAATTAAGTGAAACTGTGTGAGTGTGATAATACATGTAAAAACAATGCAGTACATCACCCAATTCAATCTGATGTCTTAATTACCTTTTTACTCCAAATATTTCAAATACAATTGACAGTGTATTAATTATTCTTTCATGTGATATCACTCTTAAAATCATGTACAGTGATATCAAACATTCAGCAAAAGTAAGCAACATTTCTTAAATTGTTCACTGATATCATGGTAGGTTATTACCGGGTACTGATAACTGCTCTTACGATTCACAAGCTGTTGAATTGCCAAGAAGGAGTCTCATTTTTAATAAGCTTTTCTCATAGATAAACCACCTTTACTATATTTCTTTAACATAGGGGCCCAAACCACCATAACTGACCAGGAGAAAGCAGTTCCATACTTGACTAAAGCTGTGACGACCAATCTACCAGACAAATTCACAGACAAGTATAAAGTTCAGGCCCTGGATTGGCGAGGGGATTTAGAGACCTACACAGAAACTTTTGATGTCATCCTGGGTGCTGATATTATATACATTGAGGATACCTTTCCTGATTTGCTAAGAACTATCATGCACTTAAGTAATAAAGACACGTTGGTTTATATTTCGTGTAGAATACGATACACAAGAGATTCAAACTTTTTGAAAATGCTGTCTGAAAATTTTGACTTGAAAAAAGTGCATGTGACAACAGAGAGATATTACGATATATAGGGGAAAGAGGAAGACTCACTCAACGCAAAAGTAAAAATTTGTATGAATCAATTCTTTTGTTCATAGAATGATCTATAAACTGAAGCTTTTTCTTGTTACAGTACAGGCAATGAATCAATTTGTAATGAATGCAGACATATGCTTTGATCTGAGACTTGGAAAATTCAAGCTAAACATGTAGCATCCATTTCATATGTAATTTGTGAAATAATGCTCTTGTGCAAAATAAATTGCTGCACAGGTGAGTTCATCTTCATATTTATTTTTACACCCAACAATAGAATTACTGATCTGTAACAGGGCTTTATTATGGATAGAGACGTATGTCTCACAAAGAGGCTGCATTTGAATTCATTTTGATAATTTCATTGCACAAAATCCATTAGACGTATAAAATTTACAAGTCATGAATTAAGAAAACAGTTTGTAATTTTTTCTATATCTGTAATAAGCTTGTTTGCTCTGCTTTGACATTCAGGTAAGGAAATAAATTCGGGAGTCTGTATCATATCATTTAGTACGTCCTTGATTCTGTAAAGGTCAAACACACAGTGATTTATCTGTCCTGCATCTAAATCATAAGTTGGTAATCGCGTATTGATTGTCGAGTTGTCACATTCACTTCCATTTGCTTTCTCAATTGAACTTCTTTCACTTGATTTATAGTAAGCATCAACATTTCGAGTTTCTTCTGATCCACATTTCTGATTTATGGGTGATTCTTGAAGGAGCTTAATCCTCTTGAGAGCGATGACTTCCATAAACTGGAGAAATCCTTCATAATCAATTCCACAGTTAGCCTTGAGGATCAGCTGAAAGAATATGAGTTTTAACATTCCAGTTCCAGTAAAATCAATTGTGGAACATTGTGTGTAAAATACATGTTCACCATTAGCTGCTAATATCTCTCTCTCTCTCTCTCTTTCCAGAAAGCTACAGTTATGCAGCTTATTAAATTGTTGTACTTAAGTAAAATGTACTCCAGAATGTATTGCACACGTTATCTGAAAACAACACAATAAGAAACTAATACCATAGGTGTTACTTTGTGATGAGAAGATATCGAAGGGTATTCAATTTTCTTCCCATTTTAATTTAAATTAAATTAAATTTAATTTTCAGTGGTGATTCAACATCTGAACTTGGTTACTATTAACCCCTATAAATGTGGTTGCAGAACAGTAGATCGTTGAGGTAAACCCAAAGTTAGTTCTGTAGTGAAAACTTTTTGTCTTATTTCATAAAAGGGAGACCATGACCAGTATTTGTCCCCTACACCAAACCAGTTTTAACCAGTACCGATTTTGTAGTTATTGAAAACTTGTCCAAATTTTAACTTGTGCAAACTGACTCAGGTGACCTATTAACAATACAGACAATAGAATACATAGCAGATCCGGCTACCTGACACTGGTAGTCCCATTCCTCCATCCCCCGACAATCCTCTATCTCCCGCTGGACCTGCACAAGATTGTCTTTGATGTACTGCCAACAAATGTCTACATTGCAGCCATTAAGCCAGTTGTGGTTGATGGAAATAGTGTCTTCCTATCAGAAAAAGAGAATGCATCATAGTGCAAGTCAGAGCAACGTGGTGTGGAAGTTCACCATGATCAACAGTTTTATTAAACCAATCTCCAAAAAGCTTTTTAAAAGGCATGAACCCATTTACTGGCCCAATGAAACTTTTCTCCCAATTTCAAGCAAATGTCATTAATTTTCCCAATTGGAAAGGCCCTGGGCCCTGATATGAAGAGTTAAAGAAATTCCTGGTCACATGTATATTTGCCTATATTATATATTACCCAGGTACACAAATCAGTAAGATACTGAGTAATCTGATTCTGTTACTTTATTTTATTCATATCATTATCACAAGTCATGATGCATTTGCAAAGATTAGGAATATGGTATCCTTTAAACATCCACTTACCAGATTATACACTTGGTGATGCCAGCCACTGGGGACATAAATTATCTCCCCTGCCTCTTGAATGACCTCTATCCTTAACTTCACTTTACTGTAGTTTGGATATAAGTTTGCATCTTGTAAATCAGCAGAATTTACATCGTAAACTAAGTGGCCATTCTTATTGCATAGATTTTCTTCTTCGCCTACAATTACACAGAATTCATTATAGTCTGTAAATGACATCATTATACGTTACATGGGCCTTTATGATATATCATTCAATAATCAATATACAGTACAATTTAACTACTGTCTTAGATCTGTTTACCCTTGGTAACGAGCTGTAACAAGTTGGGACTAATTTTAGATGTTGTGGTGAAAGACATTGTTTTGCCAGCTATGATGCATTATCAGGCACATCTTATTAAAGTGACATTATAGACAAACATTTTCTTAGAGTTGTAGACTATCTTTACTTGGTACAGCTGTATCAACATTATATGAATCAATGGAAGCTCACATAGAGGTCTAAACAAAGTGGGTACATGTATATATTGTTTTTTGCTATAATCTGGGCATAACAAGGGTAAACAGATCTGTTGCTTGTTAATGAGGGCTTGAATTGTGCAACAAAATTGATGTACCCGGGGGATAGAATATCCACTTCTTCCTCCCACAGATATTGGCAGACCAGCTAAAGGACCGAAACACATCTGCGTGAAAGGGCGTCCTAAAAAGTGGTACTCGGTTTTAAAGAAAGAAACAGGAACAAGTTAATCCTCAGCCTGAAAATCAACTCACATTATCATAATTGTGGCTACTAAAACAACACTCAAACTGCAAAATATGTCTACAGTTGAACTTCGGTAAATCAAACATTGACATTGTAAATACCATGGCTATGTCAAAGTGCTTTGGAGATCCCAGCCACCTATTTTCTGAGTATTTTTACCCTCGCTACGTTGAATCCACGAATATCTCTATTTTTTTCTTGGTCCCATCGAGTTTGAGATAACATGGTTCAACTGTAATATAATATTCAGTAATGCAGAAGTACTCAAAGAATGGATAAACTTCCAAATTAACCATTCCTTGGTCAAAAATGGCTCTGACAGTGTTCTTTCAAAACTTTATTGTATTGAACATGTATGCCAGTTTTGATTATCCTGTCTAATAATTTTTTTTTATCTTTGCTATAAGGTACTGATGGAAGAACAGACAATCGCACAAAACACTGCTTAATGCCATAATACAACTCGTCTATGATGGTTGAATATGTGTATCAATTTTGAACATCCTAGTTGTCTAAGTATTGTTTCTATCTTGTTTTGTGCCCACAAAATGACCAGTGTAAGCTCGACATTTGACCTTAGAAAAACTGTAGGGTTCCTCCTTTAATCAGTTACCATGATCCTTTGGGTCCCATGTAAACAAATCTGTAATCGTCTTTGTCAGTTTTTGTGTCCCAGAATTCATTCAACCAATCTGATGAGAAGCCACAAGGAACCTCGTATGCTTTATATTTGGGGAAATCCCTTCAAATGAGAGGAAAAAATATGTTCTCAGTAAATGTGAATTTTATGTTGTATGATTCAAGAGTTCCAATGACAACAACTAGTCACCATGCAGCACTAGTTTAGAAGATTAGACCTTGCTAATATCTTAACACTACCTGGTAAAGTGCCAGTCTTTTAGATACAGATTATCCATGCCTTCAGAGTAGCCTGATTCTATATAGCTTTGCCAGTAGTCTAAGAAATCAGAAAATATTTTATCTTCTTTAAGTTGTGAGGAATATTTCTCTTTTCTGCAGTTTGCAACAGGTACACAGGCTTTACCTGAAAGTGAAGGAAATAAAGAGTGATCTATAAATTAAAAAAAATACAAGAGGCCCACAGGCTTTAACGTTCATAGCCCACACAGAGTCTCATATTTGCATTTCTAAGTCTCAATACGGAGTCTTTTGTTCACATGTTAACATCTTTCAAAATTGCATATGATTCCTATTCATATACACAAGAAAATTATCATTTCAATCTCACAAAATTGTTCAAGAATTTTAAATGAAAACCATATTGCTACTTTTATGTCCAGTGAGCTTGACCTTTGGACCCCAAATTTGATAGAGATCGTCTTTGACTCATGGGTAGTTCATGTGTATGATATGGTGACTCTAGGTAGAAAGGATAATGCTGAAGAGCATGGAGACCATATTGCTGCTTTGATGTCCAGTGCATTTGACCTTTTGACCCCAAATTCAAAAGGGAACATATTGATATTTGTCCCATGAGTAGTCCATTTGTATGATATAGTGACTCTAGGCAAAATGGATAATGCTCTTGAGCCCAGACACAATATCACTACTTCGATATCCAGTGTGCTTGACCTTTGAGCTTTTGACCCCAAATTCAATAGGAAACATCTTTGTCTCATGGGTAGACCATTATTAATGCATGATATATGGTGACTCTAGGTTAAAAGGCTAACAGTGTAACACTAAAAGCCTGGGAACCATTCTGTCTACAGACAGATGGACAGACAACCCGATTCCAGTACACCCCCCCCCCCCCCCCCCCCAACTTGTTGCAGGAGGGTATAATATGATAAAAGGTTCCTTGCTCATTCCAAATATTCATTTACTTTCATATTAATAACATTAGCATTAAAGATGTTTTTCAAATGTTTAAATACTATGTACCAAGTTTGGCTCTGCCCTGGGGTCAGAACCCCTACCCTGGGGATCACCAAATTTACAATTTTAGTAGAGGCTTTCTTGTTCTACATCACTGTGTATTTTGTTTCTCTTAGACATGTGCAGTTGTAGAGAAGAAGATTTTTGAAAATTAGTCACTTTTGGGCAGATTTTGCCCCGCCCCTATAGGCCCCTATGGTGCGAGAGACCTGAAAATTACAATTAAGAGCCCCTTGTCCAAAAGATGTTTCATGCCAAATTTGAAAAGAAATGGCCCCACCCTAATACCAAAAACCCTACCCCTAGGATCATGAAATTTACAAAATTGATAAAGGCTCCCAACTGATTCAAAATATTCATTTAGTTTCACATTGATATCAATAGCATTAAAGTAGATGCTTTTCAAATGTTTTGCAAATAAACACTATGTATTAAGTTTGGCCCTGCCCTGGGGTCAGAACCCCTACCCCAGGGATCACTAAATTTACAATTTTGGTAAAGGCCTTCCTGCTCTACATCACTATGCATTTGGTTTCTCTCAGACAAGTGCAGTTGAAGAGAAGAAGATTATTGAAAATTTGTCACTTTTTGGCAGTTTTTGACCCGTCCCTTAGGCCCCAGGGGTGTAAGAGACCTGAAAATATTAAAATTTAAGAGCCTCTTGTCCAAAAGATGCTTCATGCCAAATTTGTAAAGATTATCAAGAAGTTAAAAATGTTCAATTGTTAACACATTTCATCAAAGACCATTTTGGCCCCACCCTAATACCAAAACCCCTACCCCTAGGATCATGAAATTTACAATTATGATGAAAGGCACCCTGCCCATTCCAAATATCCATTTAATTTTAAATGAATAAAAATTGCATTAAAGAAGATGCTTTTCAAATGCTTGACATATAAACACTATGTACATGTACCAAGTTTGCCCCGCCCTGGGTACTCCAAAAAGTTAGAGCCTCAGTTAACGTACCTTATATACGCGGCACCAAGTCAAAAGTATCTCTCCATGAACCTCTAGCATGCTGGAGTACGCCCTGGGGTCAGAACCCCTACCCCACAATCACCAAATTCATAATTTTGGTAGAGGCTTTCCTGCTCTACATCACTTTGGATTTCAATTTCACTTAGACATACATGTGCGGTTGTAGAGAACAAGATTTTTGAAAAATGGTCACTTTTGAACAGTTTTTGCCCCACCCCCAAGGGTGCAAGATTCCTGAAATTTACAATTTGTGTGCCCCTTGTCCCAAAGATACTTCATACCAACCACTGCCGATCACGGTGATCGAACTCAGGTCACAGCGTGAGAAGCTATAATCACTATGCTACCCAGACACCCATAACTCGAATTGTTGTTATCAAGAAGTTAAGAATGTTCAATTGTTAACACATGACGGACTTAAACTGCAAATTATATCCACACCGGACGAAGATCCAATACGTCAGCACGCGGCTTGAAGTACAGAACTCATCTGAGTAGGAGGTGCATTTAGTGGAACTTTGAATGCGAGGTGGACAGAGTGGACCCACCATCAGTGGGGAAAGATAATTAAATGCATAAAGTAGCTTCTTTTTAAATATGTATTAATGCGAGGAATACAAAATATTAGCGAAAGAAATGTTTAGAAGAAGTGAAAATACCATATTTGCAAATAATACCCTGGATATGATACCTACGACCAATGAAATAACGTGATATAGTAGGAATTCCAGTTATTATTTAATCCATTAATATTTGATGGTTCACGTGACTCACTAGCGGCCAGATTCTCAGTTTGGTAAAACACTAGACCTTTTTAAGAATTGTAGGTGACTTTACGATAACGCGTAGCGACCAGAACACAATACAGTCTATTGACATATTTTGTGTTGTATATAAATTAAAATTAAATGATAAGAAATAAATCTTATATTTTTGCTCGCTGTGATATGCAGTATCACCGAGATTTTAGTAGCGGTAAAAACTTTTCAATCAGATGCGCTTCGCGGCATTGCGATTTTTCGCGTTAAAATTCCCGGAATTACCTGCATCACCCGAAAGAATGTAAGATTCATTTCTTATCTCTCGAAGTTTGTATTTCTTACATAGTTTGTGTATCAATCAATATTGGGTTATG
>CAJDSM010000092.1:18737-30116 GCA_903981925.1 Ostrea lurida
GCATATATCGTCCTTTGAATTGGAGATCTTAACTCAGCAATCACACGTGTCGTTAAGTAAACAGACATAAATATTTAAATTAGCTTATAATCATATTAGTAATTAATTATTGTTTAACCCGATAAAAGTAACTAAAGAAGTAGACATGTTCGTAAACATTTCATATTTCAAAATCTTAAAAATTATAGGACGGAACCAATATTATGACGGAACCAATTTTACGCAGGCCGGAACGTCTATGATAGGCCGGAACGAATATTATAGGTATCTAGCGTTCCAGCCGGAACGCTTAACCGCCCGGAACGTATATTATGCGACACAGGACAAAAGATGTCTCTCTGAGTGCATAGATATTGTCCTGGATGGCTCATACCTGACTATGAACAGGGATGCAGGAGTCCCATTAGTTTGATTCACAATACAGCCATAAATTTTCACCTTTCCTATTGTAAGGTGTAGCAGTCACCCATCCAGGTGCTGACCATGCTCCCCATATTGCATAATTTGTGAGATCAAGAGAGACTCCACTACATCGCCTGAAAAGCTAGCTCACTAGCAAGGTCCAGTATGAGTTCTCTCTTATACTGCTGAAACAAAAGTCGGAATCAAAATTGTTATCCCGTTCTGTGTACTGGATCCCGGGTAATAAGCAATTCCTGTTTAGCCCGTTCGATCCTCATGGGTCACCTGGTAGTCTAGGGTATATAAGCATGCAATGATGTTAGAGCTCTTAGTCAGTTCCAGACTGAATAAGTCCAATTAAGAGAGAGTCCTGTTTTTGACATTAGGTATAGGAAAATTAACCTGTTGAACAAGTCTTGCGTGCCTGTATAAGGCTGTTTTATTGTGCGAGTTAGTGATTGTTTTTCTCAGCTTGGGTAGCGTCCAGACATTCGAAATAGGATATTGTTATGATGTTGCATTAAAATACTTGAATTGGAGAAATTTATAATATTATTCATTCCTATAGTTGCTCAGACATAGCAACCAATATTGAACCAAGAACGTTACACTGTTCACCCCCGCCCCCCCCCCCCCCCCCACCCACCATGTTAGCACCTTTTCAGCAACAGCACTCGCTATTACTCACAAGCATTCCCCTACGAAGAAACCTCACATCCAATGCATCTATATCCAATAGTTCACAGAGCTTCCGAAGAGTCAAGTATTGCAGAGCTCCGACTAGAGAAGTTCCAGACTCCGAAGAGAAGCCGAGGAGTTCCAGAGCTCCGAAGAGAGTTCCGACTCCGAAAGGAAGTCCAGGAGCTCCGAAGAAGGAGTCCAGAGCTCGAAGAGGAGTCCCAGCAGCAGTCCCAGAGCTCCGAAGAGACTCTCCCTGAAGCAGGCTTCCCAAACTCTAGAATCCCACGAGGGCCACCAATTTTCAAGGTGTAGCGGTCACCCATCTGGGTGATGACCATTCTTGTCATTGCTTAACTAGAGAGACTCTACCACATCACCAGAAAAACTGTCTAGCTCGATCCCTAGCGAGGCAGTATATAGGTTCCCTCTTGTACTGTGTTCTACATTAGTTAGTATATATATGTCACCTCTAGCTAATACACTGACATAATTCCAGTGTAAGCTACCTTCTTCTAGGTATTAGAAGTACAGAGCCTAGCTACTTTGAGGCATTAATCACATAATGTATCATCATGATATGAAACTTAAAAGAGAATTCATCTGTATTCTTACTAAACACTTGCTAGCCATAAATGAGCAGAGTGTGATGATTCTTGCATTGGATCGACAGTTCTGCAGAAGATATAGGAGCAATTTTTCCTCTGTAATTGGTCAATATCTGACTGAAATACCAGTACTCGGAAATGCAAACTGTTTAACTTTAACTAACTGTACTGATTAAATTCATACCAGTACTTGTTAAAATAATTTGGATTGTGAAAATAAGAGTTTCATATGAGGTTCCCTATACCGAGGCATATATAAATGGGCAGAAATACATTTGAATTAGGCTAGAGTGCGTTCAGATTTGAACAGAAAACATCAATTGATTTAATTATATCAAATCACAGTATACTTTTTCTTGAAAATTTATTCTTTGTTACATGGCAAATGGAATACAAGATTGCAAAATTCGTAGATCATATCTTATGTCATCAGATGCCAATTATCAGCCACAATGGCCGCCATGAGACCATGGACGTCTGCTCTTGGTCTACTATGGGGTACTTGTCAAAGAGATGATGTGGTATTGACTTATTATGTAATTTTTTTTGTATTATTCAGCTGCAGAAAAGCTAATCCGAGATGGACAGGTCACTTTGACTTCTCATGGACAGGAGTGGAAATGTCCAGTTGGAGGCTGTCCGGAGTGTATCCTTCCAGATGAGTGGGTGGACAATTGCTCGACAAGATCAAATGCTTCAGTGAGTAAACAAATAGGTTTATGTAATATGATATGATTGACGGTATGTCTTACATGAAGTGCACATATGTTATACATGTATATGCCCTGGTTGTAGATAGTTCACATTATGGTATTGTGCAGCGGGCCTGTCCATCTGCTTATCTTTCAGTAATCTCGGCGAGATTCGTTGAGGGTAAATATTTGGACTGGTAGCCTCTTTAAAGAGGCAACCAGTTTAAATATTTAGCCTTGACGAATCTCACTGAGATTAGTCTTTCAGCATCTTGTGAACCAGATAAAAACAACACTTGCAAGACAATATTAAGGGCCATCTATTCTAATGATCAGAGAAAGAAGTCTATTGCCTCAAGATCAAGGTCAAACTTGCACATGTTTTCCAGGATCCTTATTGGCCAATATAAGCTAGGTACTATTCAAACAATATGTATGCAGGAGCTTCGTTACACTCTCTTGCATTTATGTGAAAATATCAATGCAGCATTATATCTTTAGTTCTTTAAAGTACTTTTTATTTCTAAAATATTTTTGTACTATGATAGCAAGCAAATATTTTGTGACATGTTTTGAAAAAATCAGTGGGATGGAAGAGAATGCATGATTTGGAAATTTGTAAACAAGTAGATGAAGAAATCAGTAGCCTATCATGTACCTATGATTTGAATTAAAATGGAGTACGAAAGATCACTATTTATTGACATAGTACAGTATCAGCTGCTGACTGTATACTTGAAACAAATAATGTATTAGATATGTGCATCTGTTGATGTGCCACGTACATTATCAGTGTTTTGTATTACACATGTACTTACCCTGATAATTTAGAAAATGAAAACTGTACTGTGGACTTGTGTACTAAACTTTCATTCAATGTCAGAAATTTTACTTGTATTGTAGCAGTCATATTTAGACTCCAACATTGAATAATGATTAATGAGTTTTCTATATCATATTTACATGTAGACCCAAACAGTGAATTTATATGTAGATGAGATAATGTTTAATGTGATTTCAATCATATTTAGACCCATTTACATTGAATTTAGAGATAATGTTATGGGATTTTACTACAACTTACATGTACAAGACCAGTAGGAAATTTAGATATTTTTTTTTTTGTTCTGGTAAACCGAAAAGAAATGAAAGTATATATACATGTAATTGTTTTATTGAGAATCACAAATATTATTTTAATTGTCATCATTTGAAAATTGTTCTGAATTATATAGATCTACATATGTATTGGCATAAATGGCAAATTCACCCTCTCCCTCCCCCAAACCTAATTTAGCAAGTCGTTTTTTTTATTTTTATCAAGTAACAGGTTGACGAGTTGGGTTAAAGTCATGTAGATTGAGACTCCCATTTAATCTTTTTTCTTGATATGCATATACAGATCAAAATTTGTTATAACATATTTATATGATTGAAAAATTCTTGAATGGGATGTGAAACAAATAAACAAAACTACATGTTCATTTTAAAGTCTTCCATCTCCATTGGTGAAGACTTTATATTGCTGTGATAATTCTTATAGCTCTTATTGTTTTGCTTCAGTTTTTCTCAAAGACACTGCAGGATAGTATAGGTATGGAGAATGTGAGATATCGAGAAGACGAAAGAGGAAACCAACATTTAGGTTAGTATCACGGATTTCCTGATAGTTTAAAAATACTCACTCCTCTGCACTGTGGCTTAACCTGTCTCAAAGTTTCCAAATGTTTATATCATTATTTTACTCCATCAAATTCATACAGATGACATATTACTCAGGGGTAAAAATATTGGTCCAGGTGAAAGTGATTTTAGTTTCATATTGTTCATTTGCAGTTTATGTGAGGTATATATACCGGTATGCATCATGCACTCCAACCTCCTGTTCAATTATGGAGGTATAGGAGAGATATATAGAATTCAAAACATGTCTGAAAAATTATTCTTGCAACATTATACATTGTATGTGCTTACTTTATAGTGACTGAGAGACATAGTGGGGATATTTATCTCTTTTGAATTCACCAAAGTGAAAAGTAGCTGTTCAGACAATTTAAAGTGTATCAGCTGTTATGTGATGCTACAGTATAATTATTGTGTCGCCTGCCTGCGTTAGCAGAGGCGACTTATAGGGATCACTATGAGTCGTCTGGTGTCGGCGTCACAAAATTTTCTGTCACATTTTTCTCAGAAACCACACAGGCCAGCTTCCTGATATTTAGCACAGAGCATCAGGATGGACAACTGTATCGTGTAACATAGTTTCCAATCTGTCACATGTCAACTTCCTGTTTGATGCAACTTAGACTATTTTTAACATGGGCAAATTTCTGTCACATTCTTCTCAGGAACCACACAGGCCAGCTTCCTGATGTTTGCCAAAGACCATCAGTATGAAGAACTGTATCGTGTAATGTAGTTTCAAAACTGTTGCATGTCCACTTCCTGTTTGACGCAACTTAGAATTTTTTTGACATAAACAAATTTGTCACAAAGTAATGACTGAGGGCCTGAGAATCTTAAAATTAAAAATGTCTTCATTTTAGATAGAATCTCACAAATGGCATCTCGATCATAATAATATCTCATCTTTCATCTAATTCATCATGTGAGAATGCATTTCCATTCTGGTAAACTTGAACAGCGCTAGAACTGAATTCTGACAAAAAAATTATACTTTTTCGCCATGATACTTTAAATTATGAAGTAATTTTTCAAACAAAATTAGAAGTAGGTAGGCGACACATCTTCCCTGGAAGACTTACCACTAAGTTGAGTTTTTTAATCAAAACCCTAGATTATCTAAATCTAATGTACTATTAGCTAGGAGGAGGTAGTGTCATTGCATGCATGCCTATAAATCCTTTTAGTGGTATTGTTAAAAGATATACCTTTGAATTTGAGGACTCAAGATAAACACATGCGTTTGTGCCACTAAAAAGTGATCTACGATTTAAACTTATAGCTGTAGAAATTTCTACGTTTGAAATACCTGTCTTTCAAACAATGAATGAATTGTTACAACTGCATGTTTAACATGTTCTTTGCATGCCTATAGATGATGTGGTGAGATGTGATTCGATGCTGCAAGGATCAGGTATTGAAATGCTGTAGACACACGTTCTTATGGAAATTAATATTACTTCTTGTCCAAGTAATTGTTCCACAGTGCTCCCTCGATATATCCCCCCCCCCTCTCTCTCTCTCTCGTTATAATGCCACCCCCACTTATTGTCTGAAAATTCTACAGAACTCATATTTTCCCATGTTATACACTCCCCCCTTTCTTATGAATTATAAACATAATATAAAACTACCATCCGCAGAATGTTATATGCCACTGATTTTCACAGACAGTCAAATTATCATAGAGGTTACCTTCAACAATAATGCCAATTACCTAACACCCATAGGTATTCACATCTGTGCTTTGAGTGTGGGGAGGTGATATATGACAGTCTGGACAAGGTAGTCAGGTTATTACAAATAATTGGGAATTAAACTCAAAATCATCATCAGTGGCAGATCCAAGAAGGGGGGGGGGTCGTTTAAAAAAGAGCCATTAAGCTTAAGGTCTAGGATGAAGTCAAAGCGGGGCCCAGGGGGCAAAGCCCCCGGAAGCTCTGAGGTTTTAGAGCTTTTAAAGTTATTTTTAGAGGTTAATTTAGCTATAGATCTATATATAATAATTAAGTTAGGCCCCCCTCTAAATCCGCCACTGATCATACTTGTTAATACAGAATGAAGCCCAAATAGATGTATGATATTGAATTTCTTTTGACTGCTCAGTGAATCATCAGTAATGGTGAATTCGTTACATTACCACCCTCACTTTATTGTCCAAATTGGTCTTCAACAAAATTTTGCAATATAACGAGGGAGCACTCACTGTACTTGTAGCAGCTTTATGTTAGAAGATTTTTGTTAGGCATTGTAATGATTTGGATGTATTAAGTTCATAGAGCTTGTGTCCTTTTATTAAGTCAGTATTTAATTGCATAAGACTTTTTAACCACTTAATACTTCAATATATAAGTCTACAGTCAAACCTTGTTATCTTGAACTCGATAGGACTGAGAAAAAACTTCGAGATATCGAGGGTTTTAAATATAATAAGTGGTTGAGTCTCTGAATCACTTCGACATAATCATGATTTTCGAGTATTCGAGATATCGGTGTTTGAGATACCGAAGTTTGACTGCATATGTTTCTGAGTAACTATTGTGTGTATGTACAATATGTATTTGTTTTATTTTGATCAGAACCAGCACCCATCCATCTCCCCCCCCCCCTTTTTTTTTTATAACACTGTCTCCTCTTGTATCATTTTGCTTTTTGTTGCTATATATATCTCCCACACATTCTGTTATTCATGCACTGTACTAATTAACCAAATGGAAATGACTTATAAGCCTGTATATACATTGTATGTATATTACTTTATATGTACATGTATATAAATTATATATATATACACACATGAATGAGATACTGTTCAAATAAAATTGATTTTCTCTCGCATAACCAAAAAAAAAAAAAAAAAATCAATTTTATGCATTAATTTTATGGTAATTACAATTATGGCATATTTTTTAAGTTTTTCAGAATATATAATTCTTGATTTTATGTTGTCGCAAATTGTTGCTGATCGGCATTCTCAAAATGAATTGGAATACTGTGAAATCATTTTAATTCCTGGGGGCCAATGTTCGCGGGTAACCAAATTTTTGCCGGTTCGTGGGGACGTAATTTCGTGGGTAACTGATAAATAATGTGCTCGGCATGATATTTGTAAAGATTAAAAAGGAAAATAAAACATTTTCGTGGGGACGTAAATTCGTGGGTAAGGGTGACCCACGAAATCCACGAACATTGGTCCCCCACAAACAATGATGATTCCACAGTACATGTATGAGGAATCTGAATTATAGCTGATTTTTTCACATGGCTTGGTTGTGTATGTTTTAATGCAAACTGTTGGTTTTCAGATTTTACAACTGAACTAGTATGAATTAATACCACTTCTTAGTCTATATGTAATTAATCCATACCAGTATATCAAATAAACTTTGAATGAATTTATAATACAGTGATACATTGTTATCTTGATCTTTATAATGTTTTTGCCATTAAAGTATTTTGGGGTATCTGAAGCATTGAGATATTAAAATTAGAAAATTTATCTGAGACTTCCAGCTCACTCTGACATATTCGAGGAATACATTCGAGATATCAGTGTTCAATATATCAAAGATCAACTGTATGTTTTATGTTGGTATAGTTTTACAATTTGATGAAAAATTTGTTTATGATTATGATAAATGTGAACATAAAAGAGGCATTGATAGATCGTATTTGATTATTTTCAAAAATAATGTATAGAATAAGATATTTCACATCAGTTGATTTTTTTTTATATGAGTAGATGACTACATAAAAGTGGAAAAACCAGAAAAAACGGAGAGTCAGGACACATACACTCCAACATTTGCGATTCCAGCCATTTCTTCTCCTGTCTGCAAGCTAGACTTGGCAGACTCTGACACATACACAAAACTTCAGTTACAACATTCAGAACAAGATGGGAAATATGCAAAGTTGGTACCGCATGAAGAAATGCAGAACCACCCTCCAATTCCACCTCCGCGTAGGGTGGATAAATCTGTGTCTCCATGTAGGACGGATGAATCGGTGTCTCCACATAGGGTGGATAAATCGGTGTCTCCACATGTTAGTGACACAGCAGATGTGAACATGTCTGAGAGTGCTAAAAGGCTGGAGGATGAGGAGAACCCCTATCACACCATTAATGATACTGCTTTAAAGTCACATGTTGTGGACCATTATGAACCACCACCTTTACCCCTTAGGACAAACGGATCTCCGAGAAAGGAAGAGTTGTCGTCTACTTACATGGAAGCAATGACAAGGAGTCAGCTTGATATGATCAACACGAGTACAGGTGTACCTGCCGAGGAATCGTGTATAAACCAAACACCTAGAGCTAGTGTGGATGATGAAGCTTCACAGTCACAACATGGAGATCATGATGTATCACCCCGTGTGCCTCAGCGTATGAACAGAAATCAAAGCAAGGAAGTTTCTTCTTCAACTTATAGCATGGAACCAGTGCCTTCTTCTTCAACTTACATTGAACCAGTGCCAAGTAGACAACCAAGGACAGATATCAAAAGTGATAGTCAGGATGCTTTTCTGCGCTTCAAACAATCCTCTGAAAATTTCTCTAGTCCGAGTGAAGGTTCTAGTCACAGCAAGCAGACAACCTCAGACGTTGTGGTAAGGCTGAGAGGACACCAGGGGGTCAGACAGAAGCAATAGTACCAACCAACCAGAGAGCAACACAGAGAGATTCTGGAGATCGTTCAGAAGAGAAACACATAGAGACTGGTTATCCAAGAACACTGTGTAAAAAGTCAGATGACTCAAAAACAGTGCACCAAATGTCAGATGTATGCCAAGGTACTGGTGGCCAGACACCCAGAAAAGAATTGTATGAGAATGTAAGCATGTTCAGACGGCCAGAGCATAGTCCACGTATATCAGAACAAGATGGAAGGTCAAGTACTTGTGACAGTGCAAGTGGGAGCAAAGGGACAGGGCCATTGCAAAGAAACACCGCAGAAGAGACAGAGGTAAAACAGACGGAGATACCAGGAAGTACACAACCACCATTAATGCAGATTAATCCAGATCTCATGGTTCCACAAGGACATCCAGGTGTGAATGTCAACCCAGGAATGGTTCCAAATTTCATGATGAATCCTCAGCTACAGGGCTTTATGCCACCAGGCATGATGATGGGAACACAGGACCAGCAACAGCAAAATACTCCACAGTTTCTGCCATATCCACAATTTCCACATTTTCCATTTCCAATGCAGAATTTTCCCTTTCCACAGCTGCAAGCTCAAGGTTTGTAATTCAGGATTTTTGTAATGGTAATTGATTACAGGCGATGCAAAGTCATTTTCAGACATTTTTGTGTCCATGCTATTGATACATGTAAAAGGAAATATGATAAAACATTTCCCATAATCAATGTGAATACATACTACCAAGATAGTCCACTATGGGACTTTGACATGGTATTCTGAATAAAACTACATTAATGCTTTATATAGGAGTTTTTATAGAGTAAAGATGCAGGTTTTAGGTTGTCAGGGATGCATTATTCTTGTTTTCATGTCAAGATATAAGCAGCTAGAGAATGTAGCTCTCTGAATATTTTTTTCTGGAAATAAAACAGCTCTCTTCTCTCTTCTCTCTCTCTGTCTCTCTTCTCTCTTCTTTTCTCTCCTCTCTCCTCTCTCTCCCTCTCATCTCTCTCTTCTCTCTCTTCTCTCGTGCTCTCTCTCTCTCGTCTCTTTCTCTCACTCTCGTCTCTCTCTCGTCTTCTCTTTTCCTCTCTCTCTCTCTCTCTCTAAACGCCCTCCGCCCCAAAAAAAACAACTAAACCCCAAAAAACAAACAATAAATTATGTGCAGCTTTAAAACTACTAAATGCTTTAGTAATATGTGGTTATGAATTCTGTGATTTGACAGTAGCACATTTTGGTGTATAACAATATGATTGTATCTTGCAGAACCGGTTCACTATGGCCTGAGCCACGAAACCTCCAGGGGACACTTCCCAGTGGGAGAGGGGTTCCTGAGGCGCTAGGAGGAGCCCGCAAGTCAGAGAGAAGTTCCTGGAAGGCTGTAGGAGAGAGCCAGCAAATGAGAGTTCCTGAGCTAGGAGGGAGCCAGCACGAAGAACCACGTCAATGATCGAAAAAACGCAACTCAGGGGAAGAGTATGATACTATAGCGGCACTGCACCGCCCCAAGGATGACAGACACCCAACAATTTACTGTACTTGTGCAAAGTTTTTTGAGTTAATTGAATGAATCCTGTACTTAACGGTAAAGGCTTTATTATTTTTTGTGGACTGGCTAAAATTTTTTTTTTTTTTTTTCGCGATTTTCATTCGTTTAGCCAGTTTGCGATTCGTTTAAATTTCGCAAGGACATTGTAATATATCTCTAGGCTCTGAGTCTAATATATACTGCAAACAGCAGTTAATACCTAAACTTTCGCAATGGTTTTTCTTTTCCGGCGATAGTTGATATAATCGCGAATATAGGAAATAAAACCCCCCCACGCGAATATCTATTTCCCCCTTGTTTCAGAAATATGTGGTAGACATTATTCACTTTAAGTGGAATAATGTGTTTCAAAAGTATAGTCCATAAAACCACATAAAAATGCCCGGCGCTGTAAAGTAGTTATGTTGTTGTTGCAACACATGTTTTGTTTTAGACGCAGCTTGATATGTTCCACAAAAACGTGCATTGATGCATTGTGACCTGTCATCATGTTTCAGAGAGGTGGTGATAACGGGTTAAGAAACTCAAGTGTGATGAATTCCGGAACTCGATAACACTGTGAACTTTAACCTGTGAATTTTACAGTATCAAGACTCGGATCGCTGAAGGGTATATAATAAATAAATTAAAGTAGTTTTTTCTGTTATTTAGAAGCTGCAGTCGATGAGAGTTCGTTTGATACTATCAGAGTACGACTTACACAACCGTCCTCTCAGGACGCCCTAGAGAACTATTTTGAGAACCACAGGAGGTCAGGAGGAGGTGCAATTAATTCTCTTAGACCCATTAAAGAGGAAAATGGAAAGATCAAGGAAGCTTTAATCACATTCTCAGAGTCTAAAGGTATTTCTATATACCCGTATATCTAATCACAGTATCTTAAATCAGGGCTGTTAGATGGGGAAGAACAACTATTGTAAACTGCATGTGGTTGTAATAATAATAATAATTGTGAAGTGCAATGGACACCCAATTTTAATGGTTCATTCCAATAATATTCACTTTATCAATGATTTCACTATACACAGTTCTACAGAAAGGGTTGTACATGTACAAAGGTACAGGTCTATACACATGTACAATGTAGTTGTATCACAAAGAAAATGTCATAT
>CAJDSM010000093.1:0-16480 GCA_903981925.1 Ostrea lurida
AGAAATCACCCACAAATATTGCAGCGGTGCCCCACCCCCTCCCCCTCCCCCCCCCGCCGCCCCATCTCCCGACCCCCCCCCCCCTGTAGTGTTTCAAGGTAGGTATATTACAACATTTTGTGCAAATAAAACACCCCTCTCTTTTCTTTTAAGTAACGTAGTTGAACAAACATGTATTACTCAGTCGAGCGGTGAAACTCAGCTCCAGTGTGCAATAACTTTCTGGACGTCGTCTATTGCCGTCGTCGACCCGTGCACACAAGTTGCAATTAGTTGACGTGTCTGAATTGTCGACGTGCTCTGCGCGAAGTGTATGTTATACAACTGATGACGTGGAACAGTTGCATTGTGACGTCACGTCATTCTATACTGCCTTTTGTTTTGTTTTCTTTTCAAAATAAGTCTAATATTTTTATTCAGCGTACTCAGACACAAAATCGCTGTCACTTAGCAGGTCCATGTGAGAAAGACAGTTTCTTGGAATTTTAAAACATTTTGTGGTAGCTTCTAAACACCTTATTTGCACTTTTTTATTACGGGATTGGTAATGATTGTATACCGCAGTGAACATGCCGACATTTTTTCGCTGGACGCATTGTGACGGTCCGTAATATTTTTGCGCGCTCGAAGATCAGTCGCGGTGTGGACTCAGAACCAATTTGGTGTCTCAGCTGACTAGAGAGCCAAACCATCGTGACATAAAAACAAAAAATTACCATGCCTAACATCGTAGAGCCGGAGCTCGTCGCGATATCGGCTAATTATTATGTCTCAATCTAATATCGTTTTGTGGGTGTGTGTTCGATTCGGATTTCGGCGTGTCAGAGCTATTAAGTGCCAACTCTAATAGATAACACCAACACAGTGATCACCACACCTGATGGACATTCGTGCTCCTTATCCTCCATGATAATTAAGTGATATTGTAAATGTGTTAGTTTGACCGATTGAAAGATAGCCAAATAAAAGGAGTTATTTTTATTATTTATTATTTCTTTTACCTGTGGTTTCCCAAATGCGTTTTCTCCGGTACCAAATGGATGCGATCTGAATTTTCTCTGCACCAATAGCTTCCATTTCTTTTGCTCTAATCTTGACTAACTTTTTCGCTGTCTCCTATACGTTGCTCTTCTGTGACCAGTGTCGTAACTCCAAAGCTCGCAATCGCTTTTAACGTAGTGACAGTGGGCAGCACATCAGTTAAGTCTAGGAGAGCGGTTTCTTATTATATTATTGAGTCGCACAAGTAAAAACACCTTTGGAGATATAGGAGACCCTCTAGCGCCAATGGTAGTTAGATTCCCTCTCGCCCTTATACTATCTGGCGACTTTGGAACAAGAGAAGAGAAGGAGTAGAGGGCAAGCTTGACGAGACACACCTAAGCATATAAGGGGATAACTGATTGCAAGTAGATCACCACATCTCCGGAACCTGAATAGTGACGCTGTGTTCAAGATTTTCGTTTCGTTTTTGCAATCACAAAAGTATCTAGGCACTGCGCCTCTCGAGCTTAACTCGCCCCTGAGGTAAGAGATAGCTCTAAGAGCTTGGCTTAAAGCAAGTGTCGGCGCTCGCAATGACCCACACGTATTGAGATATTAGAAATACAGACTACTAACCAACTTCTTTGATTGCAGTTATCATATCATAGAAATTAATTCATGCGCTAGCAGTACTGTTCTCCCGGATCATTTATACAAAGTACTGTACATACCAAGTCCGAAGTAACCTATAAAGCTCTCTCTCTCGCTCCTAATTGGTTGGGTGCACTTTATTTTAATGGCACGGATTCTTGGCGCTAGAAGGGGGTCATTTTCTGTGTGAGGAATGTGGGAGGAAACCAAAGAGCCCGAAAGAAACCAACTTGTTTAAGCGGGCGACCACCATACCCCCCTCATATACAGCCTCTGCTGATCACGGGGATCAAACTTGAGTCACAGTAGTGAGAAGCGAAAATGCTACCCCTGCGCTACCTGGACACCCATCCAGTGAATATGCATTTTTTGATATGCATAAAATAGATATGCACAAAGATAACATAAATAAACAAGAAATGGTCATTGTAGTTTTAGACATGAACACAAAAAAATTAAATTTTAATATATTTTTTTCTATTTTGCCAAGAGCCACGGTGTTTATCTGAGCTTTGTTTTCAAGAAGCGAAATTTACCTTATGCAAGTTGTGGCCCTACAGTAGGCCATGAAACCTTTACACAATATGAATGAATATTTCAATTGGTCAAACCATAGCTAATGAGTTGGCATTAAAAAAAAATGCTGGACCTTTGGTTTCACCTCAAAGACCATAATTCACATTTTTCATTTACAGTTCAAATTCTGACCCACAATTCTTGAAAAATAAAAAATATTTTCAAAATGGTCTCTGTTTTAATTATTTTCCCATTCTAAAGGATGTGATTTTATAAATACGAATCCCTTTTCCAAGATGCTCTGTGCAAAATTTGATTGATAATGTCCAGCTAGTCATTCTGAAGAAGTTGAAAGTGTGAAAAGTAATAATCTACATGTATACATACAGATACCAAACAGATTAATCATTATTCAAATGAAAAGTCTGGAGGTTCTGATGACAGTTTGAAAGTGTTAAAAATTATCAAATAACTTTTTTAATTGATACTTTAAAAGTTCACTTGAGCTGGATCAGCTCTGGTGAGCTGACAATCATTTATAAGTGATGTGATTTTTTATGTTATCTTACTCTGTGACTGATGGAAGTAATCTCCCCTTGTTTGGGGAGGTCTGTAAATTTCTGGAACATTTTGGAGAGACACTTTGGTTTGTCATGTAAAAAAACTTTTTGTAATATTCGTCTCCTGGATTGCAGCAGCCTAACCATGGACTTTGACTGTACAATATTTGCTACCAGCGGCTTCATCTGAAATACGAAACTGAAATTCAAATACATGTATTTAATCCTGTAAAACATTATTTGAATTAATTATTAACGAAGGATGTTTAACATAATGCATGAATGTGTTAAAACAAATATGAACATATGTTTCTGAGAGAAACAAAACCCAAACCAACCAAAAATTGATTCAGAGCCACATTGCTCACCTGGGTTGATGTTTCAAGTTTTAAGGCATTTAATCAGGGAGAAATGGAGCGGACAGTCATGTTTGATAACTGGTGCCCATATAACTCCATTCGTAGAACCTTACTGATAGAGAAAATTCAGGGGCTTGTGTTCGAATCCTGGTCTGGTCTGTTGCATTTTATCCCTTCCTGCTACATTTGCATGGTGCTGTTGACCACCCCTTGACTTGCAGGTGAAAATCCTACCTGGTAATGGCAAAAGAATCTGGGCTTTGTGTCTTTTAAGAGCAAAGACAATTTAAGGAAGGAGGAATGTCGTGGTCAGACAAGTTCGATTGGTGGTGGCTAGGGCTGCGTTCAAGATTGTAGCAGCTAACCTAGTCACTAAGCTAGATGTTTTAAATGCACTGTATGAATTAATGTTTGTTATTCCTAAGTAGGGCTAGTCTAGTATACCTCTCAGGATCGTAGCGCTACCGAGCACTTAATCTCAGTGAGATTGGTAGAGGCTAAATATTTGGAGAGGCGACCAGTCCAAATATTTAGCCTCTACCAATCTCACTGAAATTACTGAGCACTATACGTAGCCGGTACGATCTTGAACACAGCCTTGATAGCTCAGTTGGTAGAGCACCTGACTAGAGATTCAGGGGGCCCGGGTTTGAAACACTGTCTGGTGGTCCGTTAATTGCATATTTGGTGGCATGGCCTAGACTTGCAAGTGAAAGTAAATGTTTCTCATAGATTGTATATCTTTGATGGCGAAGACAATTTAAAGAGGGAGGAATGTACACCTGCGTGCCAAATTAAAAGCACAAAACACTTTTTTTACATATATTCATTTGAAATCTGTTTTTCCTCACAAGCTCTTGTGTTTTTTATTCCTGGACAGATCGGATATGATTTACCATCAGAATTCAGTAAAGTTTGCAGTTTCTTCCTTTGATTTTTAATTTTTCATCCAACCAGTGATTATTAACTTTTGATGAATTTATCAGTGAACTAAAATTATTGGATCAATTTGTAAAGGATATATAGAGAAAAAGAGTTTTTAAAAACTTACTTTGTGTTTCAGATAGCATATTTTTGCAAAGGTTGAATGAAATTTTGTTCCCAAATTATGGTAACGATCCCCATTTATTCTTCATTTAGTGGTAAATTTTCATTCAATATCAGAACAAAACATGGTTTTCAATGAAAAATTGTTTGTGACCTTTAATTTGGCACGTAGTGTAGCTGTCAGACGGGTTCGATATTGGTGGCCAGATAGCTCAGTTGGTGGAGCACCTGACTAGAGATTCAAGGGACCCGGTTCTTATCCCGGTCTGGTCAGTTGCAATATTTCACCCCTTCCTAATTATACACAGCCAGCCCAATATCTCCAATTTTCTTCAGTATATTTGATTGATTTAGGAATGGATTGAAACAAAAAATACGTGTATTTTTTTCTACACCTGTGAAGTGACAGTGACAGTAGGGAAAACGCTAACTCCCCAAGAATGAAGATGCTAAACATGCAGCATCTTGAGCATGCTTACCTGTTTACACCTTGGATATACTAAAAATGAAACTGTTTTTCCGGAATATTAAGATTTAAGATATAAAAAAAATAAATCAAAGTTTTAAAATTAATCTAAGATATTTTAAAACTAAATTTAGTATTCATATTTATCGGCCTATTTTGTCAAAGTCTTTATTATTATTATTATTGTTATTTTTTATTTATTTTAATTTCGCTTGTTTTTTTTTTTTTTTCGTGCATTGTATACTTCCTTGTTTCAATTTTATCAGCTGTGACACCTGACATCATGATCGGTGACTGTTGTATGGGCAACTAGAGTTGAGGTAATCAGAAATATCACCTGTGCGTTTTTCATGTGTAAATATAAGCCAAACGTACAGTGTACATTTAGGGTACGTTTCCGCCTAGAACAGCCTGGTAAGAAGTGAACTGACATCTATATATACTTATTAGTACTAGGGGGTGTTATTTAAACGATGTGTACTGGTAAATGACCAAAACGGGTTGAATTGTTATAGAGTGACTTCAAAGGGGGATTATAAGAGGATTCACATTTTTATATTTTTTTTTAAATTTACACAATCCGGAAGACAATCCCCTATGATTTCTATAGGTACCAGATTTGTAGACCTTGCAACCATAACAATTATTCACAGATGTTAAAAAAAAAAAAATTAAACCAAATAATGGGCTTTCATGAAATATGCTAGTTTTTACCCCATGTATTTTCAAAAAGTGAGAGCATATTTTCATACATGAATATTTTTTTTAGGTAATTTTCAGATGCATATCCATGGGTTCATAACAAATTTCAGGTATGCATTGGGCAACAACCAGTGCAAGAAGAACAAACACAATAAGAACAAATACAAAATTAAGACACCACAAATATGAAAATTGGTTCCTGTCTCGGTAAAACAACACAAATATAAAAATGGTAATACCTGTTCTCGGTAAAACACCACAAATATTACATCTTATTACTTCTGAAAATACTTAGTGCATAAAATTTATAAAGCAACAATCCGCACAAAAAAAAATATTTCTTCTATTGTCAATAACTTAGGATTTTCATTTATTACTGAAAAAAGCTCAATACAATCATTTCTGGGAAGTATAAACAAAGGATAACAGATCAATGTTTACAAGAAGAATCTGCAAAAATTTATAATTCACCAAAACTAAATTCTTTATCATGTTATTTTTGATAATTTTAAACGCTGTGCATACATTGATATACTCACCTAGAAAAGCAGAAAGGTCAATTATCAGTAGCATGAGACTGAGTGCACACAATCTTGCAATAGAAAAAGGAAGACACATGTCTATACCACGACATGGAAAGATTTTGTAATATATGCAAAACGGGTGCAATTGAAGATGAATTTCATTTTCTATTTAAGTGTCAAAAATACACCATCTAGAGAAATTTTTGAAAGAAACTTGTTAAATTTTCTCAAAGATCACATATATCTAAATATTCAAAAAGTAAAGCTCTGTTTTAATAGTAAATCCCAAAATTGCTCAAAATAACATACTCATTCATCAACAAGTGTATTTTATCTAGAAATGCTCTGCAAGAAGAGGACTGTATACATAATTCATACTTAATATGTACATGTACTTTTCTAACAATATTAAATATGTTTTGCTGAGGACATGCAGTATTGTGAATAATACATTCTTGACATGTGGGCCTTTGCCAATTATTGTAATTGTGTTTGTGCAATAAATATCTATCTATCTAATATAAAATTTGGTCCTGTCTCGATAAAACACCACAAATAAACTTTCGTACATATCAATATCCTTTGTAACTACATGTACATGTATAACGTTAAAAAATTAACTTATAGGGTATTATTTTGATGAACATATTATTAACTCTAGATTTTTAGCTATTTGATTATTTTCTATGTACATGAAATGCCCAATCACTAGACAAACAGTTTATGCATCAAATATATTAAAATTGATATTTCCAATGTTGGTAGCCTTTGATATCTCTATTAGTTATTATGATAAGACATTCTACGGAAGCCAGTAGGTGCCAGGGTATAGAATTAATATTTATGGTGGCAGCCGCCACTTAATTATATGGTGGCTGCCACTTATTATCTGGCGGCTTGCCAGCTAAATTTAATGTGTGGTTGCCACTTAATTTATGTGGCAGCTGCCAGTTAATTTTCTGGCAGCCACCAACTTAATCATATGGCGGCCACCATAAATTAAGTGGCGGCTGCCAGTTATTCTTTTCTCTCTCTCCAAAGTGATAGTTGTGCAAGCCCTGTAAAACTCATCTCCAATGAATAAGTATATAAGATTATTATATAAATGTTAGATCTATACAATTCAAAACATTTTAGTTTTCACCGCTGTTATTTTTGAAAAAGCATCGCTTTTCAAAGAGTTAAGACAGTCGAAGGAGAACCTGTCTTCTATTATTGCGACAAACAGAAAAGTTTCCATTTTCCTTTCCTTCATATTTCTAAATTGAAGGGGGGTGGGGTGGGTGATGGCCCGTTGTCCTTCAATTCACAGCTGTTCATTCACGGCTGTTATTCATTAAATCACCAAAACGAGGGGGGGGGGGGGTGTTTGCCAAATATATCATATTTTAAATATGAAGTATTTTGATATTCATGTAATAATTAACGGAATGTAGTCAAATGCCTTATTCATGAACATTAATTGGCATATTAGACATTTCTAACGTAGTACACAGACTTCGAGCTGTGATTGGATGCTGTGCAATTAGATTTTTGGGGCCGTATGAAAAGTTTGTTTTCTGCTATTTGTATACATACCATATCGATACATGATTAACAAATACTGAAATAGAACATTTTAATTTCCAATCTATATTATTGCATGAGAGGGCAACAGCAGCATTAATTAACTGCCTCTCCTATTTTACATATACACCCTCACAGAGAGAGAGAATAACTGGCGGCCGCCATATAAATTAAGTGGCGACCGCCACATAAATTTATCTGGCGGCCACCATATAATAAGTGGCGGCCGCCAGTTAAATTAAGTGGCGGCCACCACATAAATTAACTGGCGGCCACCACATAAATATATTAATTCTATACCCTGGCACCTACGGTGACTTAGCTACCGGCTTCAGTACATTTCCTCATAAATACGTTGCAGTTGTGAACAATGTCTATATGATATAGTTTGCTTACCTTGATGGATGGAAATTTCGACAAAAATGAAAGTAGAATGAGCTGGGTACAACTGCAATGTTCGACACCAGCAGTTCTATTCTAACATTTACAGGTATCATTATAAATACTTGAACCTGAACCAACTTAAAGTGTTATTTTCCTGATTTTCTAGTGATGAATAGTTCTGGGAATTCAGCATCTTGTAAGCGAAAACGTGATGAGGAGAATGAAACGGACAGTATCAACAATACGGACCACGGAGAGCAAGACAGTAAGACCAAGCCCAACAAGTGTAGCGTGAGGGAGGGGCACTCCTGGTGGACCTGTATGATGCTGGATCTGCCCCTCAACATGACCAAACCACAGAAAGTCGACCAGAGTTCACCGCATAAATAGCTGTATAAGGAGAACCGCTGATTTCTGTGCGCGATGTTTATGTGTTTGTTTTAGAGTAATGAATGACCGTAAATATATTTATTTTGTGAATTGTTGTGACATCTTTATGTTATAGATATCATGACAACAGATTTATTACTTTGATTCTTCAGGATAAGTGACTTTGTACATGACAGCATTTTTGTTTTTGTTTTTTTTTTATTATGTAAATTTTTTAAGTATTGTGTGCTGCATATTTCTTGTTTTTTAAAAAATAAAATTGACTGTAAGTGGATGATCTTAATCCGCTGCTAATCAGTAATGTATGATATGGATACAAGTGAAACTGTTAGTGAGGCAGCAGACAGTAGTGATGCAGTGAATGATGACAGCCTTGCCTCTGAGGAATGTCGAGCCCCTCTGCCCTGTCCCCCTCTACAGCCGGACGATGGAGACTGTTGTGGGTCGGGATGTGTCCCTTGTGTGTTTGATATCTACGAACAGGATCTAAAGATATGGAAACAGGAGTGCCGAAAAATACAAGAACATCAGAAAGGTCAAGAGAATCAGGTAATTAATCTTCTTAATCTAATTAGATTGTTAATCTACTACACCTACTTCATTTTCGGTAGCCAAGGGTTTTCGGTCCACTCCGCTCCCCATACAGTTTATGGGGAGTGAAGTGGACCAAAAACATGGAGTTTATGGGGAGCAGAGTGGACCAAAAACATGGAGTTTATGGGGAGCAGAGTGGACTGGAAACAGATTTTATGGAGAGAAGAGTGGACCGAAAACCCTTGGCTAGCGAAGATGCACCTATTTGACTAGGGGCAGTACTTTGTACCACTAATTTAGAGGTATATGTAGTACAATAAAGTACGTTGTGATTTTGACTTGTCAGACTTGATGATCTTGGTAAGTAGAATAGTTGTCAGTTGGAATCCTGTCATGTGTCGTTCCACTAATCTGTGAAGTAATGCAAGTAAAATCGGACAATCAGAATAGTAAATGACTGGTGTCCCATCCAAATGGAGTCTATATATGACTCTCAACCACTTAGCACTAGGGAAACTAGGATTGATTGTGTAATTTATTAATCTTTTTGGCTAAGAAAGGATTGAAATAACTATAGAGGACTAAGAGGAGGGATGTTATAACCCATCTTTGCTGGCCAAGCTGGCTTTTGGTCCACTCTTCTCCACATAGAAGCAAAGTACACTGAAAACCATTGGCTGGTGAAGATGATCATGACAGTGTATTTGTGTCAAATTGAGAAGAAAAAACATTTCAATCTGAATTTATTTTTTTCATATTCTATTTAAATGACATGAATATACTATTGGTGCAACAATGCAAAATATATTGATCATATTTTTCGCAATATGATATGTGTGTTGTATTGCCAGTTTAACTTTATCGTGATACAGCTGTTATTTGTACTTAATCTGAAATGATTCTGAGAGTGGCATTAGTTTAAAGTACATTGGTCCTCGTGTGATGTTAGCTATAGGTTTTTGCAAAAATTAATCTTTATCAAATTTAACTTTGCACATGATAGAAATATATCTGTACACTGGATCTAATAAAAATTTTGGTATATTTTTAAAGTGAAAAAGGTTATATTTTCCATAGATAATCAATCATAACAATATACCTGGTACATGCATTGCCAAGGGCAACAACTCCTCTGCTGATAATTCCTCTACTACATGATTTCCCTGTTCTATACATATTTCTTAATCTGTTGACATTCAAAATATCAATTTTAATTCTAATGAAAATATGTGATTTTCTGATGTTGACCTATATACAAAAAAATGTACTTCTGTTTTTGTATGTCTGACGTCATTAAAAAGGTGGCTTTGAACTGTGACATACACATTTTTAATCAAATTAAACTATACAGTTGACTCCGGGTATAACGAGGTGGATGGGGAATGAAAAATATCTCATTATAACCGTCATTTGTTGTATCCGTCATCACAATTTTGAAATTCACAATTTTTTTCCCAATGAAATAGGTTTTCTTTGATTGAAGTCATTGTTGAAAGTGAAGACATTGGTGTAAAGTTACATGAGGACTATGAAAACAACTCAATTTGTGATTTTTCAGTTAGTTAAATGAACTATTGTTAGGTGTGTTCAGAGACAACCGTTTAAGTATTACCTCATTGTAAGCAAAATCTCACTGTAAGAGGAATATTTCTAATAGAAATATAAAGGAAATTGGCTGGGACACAAATTTTGTTGTTGTTGTATGTGGTATCTCATTATATTCGAGCTCATTATATCGGAAGCCCACTGTAACTGAGCAAAAAAAAAGAAAGAATTATAAGATATGAACACAAATTCCATAGATTTCCTTTTTAACGTAGGGAATCATCCTTAACCGTTATTTTTCTAGTACATTGTAATTTTCATGTGATACATTTAACATGTTGCGTCTTTTGATTCTTGTCTAGGAAATAATACTAAATTTACTACAGCTACAAAATAAAGAACAGAAAATTAATTTAGAAATCTCAAGACATTAAAGTAATGAAAATTGTTTGTATTTACAATCTCATGAGGTAGCCTGATGGATGGATATACGAGTACTCCTATTGAATTTTGGCTCTGTATAGATATATGAAGTTCGACTCTGTATTATCTTCAATGTGAATTTCATTGTTTCAGTGTGATGGAAATCTGCTGTCTGAATTGGAATATAGAAAATTCTCCATTACAGAAGTTAAACAAGAAACTAAAAACTGTTTTCGCTATCGATTGGAATTACCAGAATTCATTTCTTTGGGTCTCAAAGTTGGACAACATGTTATAATTAGGTACATGTAGTTGTTTTGAATATTTTCTTTTCCACCTATGAAAGTTTATCACAAATTATTCTACTTGATGATCAAATGAAATTTCACTAAAATGAAAATAATTGAGCAAATAATTAGTTGTTAATTAAATTTTGTTGTAGTCTTATGAAAGAGGACCTTAATTGTTACATGTTTGTAATTGTAATTCTGTATATTAAAAGATTTGACTGTATGTATTTCAGGGACACAAGCAATGGTACAGCAGTTAGCCGCCAATACACTCCAATATCAGATATCAATTGTGTGGGACATTTTGTTCTTCTTATTAAGGTAATTAAAGGAAAACTCTCATTGCATGTACAAGGCATTTATGATCATTGATGGAAGATGTTGCTATATAATTTCGTTATCTGATTCAGATCATTATTTGACTGATGCAGGAAGTTTTAAGGTCATCCTTATTTTCCAAGCAGTCCAAAGTACATTTGTAATGTATTTAGTACCTATATGGAACATCTCGACTTTCCCTATTGATGAACAACTGTTCTGCAGCTAATATTTACCATGGTAGAAACTAACATTTTTTGATTGTCAATAAGTGGTTTGTTTTTAGTATGCTAATACAAGGCCACGACCAGGGGGGTGCACTGGGTGTATGTGCACCCCCCATTTTAAAATGAAAATGGTCAAACCTCTCAGCTTACCACAAGGCCTGTCCTGGAACCGCTGGAGGCCTAAAGCGCCCCCCAGACCCAATGAAAATGCTAAATCCTCTCAGCTTCTGGAGGCTTTGTCCCCAGCGCCCCTACCAAGGCCAACCCTGGACAAGCTGGGTGCCCAAAGCGGCCCCCAGACCCCTTGCCGTAGTCATGTGTCACCTCAAGCGAAATTCCTGGCTACGGCCAATGTAATAAGACTGTCATGGCTGCTCCTTTGAATAAAGTAATATTTTTTTTAAATAGTTTGCTGAACTTTTTGATGAGAGATGAGATCTTCAGAAAAGGATGAAAAGCTCTTCATACTATCTTCTTGGTATTGCAGATATATGATCATGGAAGAATGAGTCAGTGTGTAAGAAAGTGGAATATTTGTACAGAAGTGGAAATTAGGGGACCATTTGGAGAGCTTCATTATTCATCCAATAAAGTAAAATTCCTGATTTGGCTGGGTTTTTTTTTTTTTTTGGTGGTTTTTAGCTCACCTGAACCGAAGTCAAGTGAGCTTTTTCTGATCACTTGTTGTCCGTCGTCTGTCCGTCTGTCTGTTAACTTTTGACATTTTCGACTTCTCTCAAGAAACCACTGGCCAAATTCAAATCAAACTTGGGACAAATCATCCTTGGTTGAAGGGGATTCAAGTTGTTGCGAATGAAGGACCAGGCCCCCTTCAAGGGGAGAATAATGAAAATGCAAAAAGTTGGGTGGTGTCATTTAAAAATCTATTTCTCAAGAACCCCTGGGCCAGAAAGCTGAAATTTTATATGGAAGCTTCCTGATATAGAGGAGAATTCAATGTTTGTTCAAATCATGACCCCGGGGGTACGATGGGCCACATAGGGGATCAAAGTTTTACATATGATTTATAAGGGAAATCTTTAAAAATCTCTCTCAAGAACCCCTGGCCATGAAAGCTGAGATTTTATATGGAACTTCTGATATAGTGAGAGATTCAAGTTTGTCAAATCATGACCCCGGGGGTACTGATGGGGCCACAATAGGGATCAAAGTTTACACATGATTATTATAGGGAAATCTTTAAAATTTCTTCTTCAATAGCACCTGACAAGAAAGCGAAATTTATTGAAAAGCTTCCAATTCAGTTTTGTACAAATCATGACCCCAGGGGTATGGTGGGCACAATCAGGGATCATAAGTTTTACATTTGAATACATATAAAAATTCTCAGAACCAAATACAACATTACCTGAATAGAGTGCGAGGGCCAAGGTACTCAGGTGAGCGATGTGGCCATGGCCTCTTGTGTGTTGTTGTCTTTAATAGAGGTTTTTAGCTCACTTAACCGAAGGTTCAAGTGAGCTTTTCTGATCACCTGTTGTCCGTCGTCTTGTCGTTAACTTTTCACATTTTGACTTCTTCCTCAAGAACCATGGGCCAATTCAACGAAACTAGTACCAATCATCCTTAGGTGAAGGGATCAGTTTGTCAAAATGAACCAGGCCCCTTCAAAGGGAGATAATCGAAAATGCAAAATAGGGTGGTGTCATTTAAAAGTCTTATCTCTCAAGAACCACGTGGCCAGGAAAGCTGAAAATTTATATGGACTTCCTGAAATATAGAAGAGATTCAGTTTGTTCAATCATGACGCCCCGGGGTACGAAGGGCCACAATAGGGGATTCAAAGTTTTACATATGATATATAGGGAAAATCTTTAAATCTTCTTCTCAAGACACCACTGACCAGGCAAGCTGAAATTTTATGGAACTTCCTGATATGAAGAGATTCAATGTTGTTCAAATCAGACCCCCGGGTACGCTGGGCCCAATGGGGATCAAAGTTTTATCATAATGATTATATAGGGAAAATCTTTAAAAATCTTCTTCTCAAGAACCACTGGGCCAGGAAAGCTGAAATTTATATATGGAAGCTCCTGATAATGAATTGAAGTTTGTTCAAAACAATGACCCCGGGGTACTATGGGCCACAGAATAGATCAAGTTTACATATGATTCATATGGGAAAATCTTAAAAATCTTCTTCTCCAGAACCACTGGCCAGGAAAGCTGAAATATATATTAAGAGACTTCCTGATATTATATAGGAGCATTCGAGTGTTGTTCAATGATCATACCCTGTACTATGGCGGCCCCAATAGGATCAAAGTTTCAACATAAATATAAGGGAACATCTTAAAAACTTCTTCTCAAGAACCACTGGGCCAGGAAAGCTGAAATTATGTAGGGAAGCTTCACTGATATAGAGGAGATTCAGGTTTGTTCAAATCATGACCCCCGATCTACGATGGGCCCACATAGGGGATCAAAGTTTAACTATGAACTATATAGGGAAAATTCTTTAAAAATCTCTTCTCAAAGAACCACTGACAGGGAAAGCTCGAAATTCCTTTGAAAGCTTCCTTGAATAGTAGTGAAATTTCATCTTTTAAAATCATGCCCAAGTTGGATGGGGCCACAATAGGGACTCCAAGTTTTCATTTAATAGTAATAATTAACATAGATAGACCAGTCTTTAATCTATCTTTTGATTTTTTAAAACTTGTGATTTCGTTTTGGAAATCAAAATATATAAACTGTAAAAAATGCGAACCACGCGAAATCTGCTCGATAAAAATGTAAACATCAAGCGAGAAAAACCTCCAAAGACATTTTGTCTTCACATCGTGAATTCTATAAATAGGAAGAATAATACGTCATATGTCACGCCGATCTCCTTATATGGAATAGTATATTTCAAAATCATCTTGAAATGTTTTGTAGTAAATTAGCCTTTTTATTCGACGTATTTCTGAACTGTAAATGCAAAAAATATGATGTATAAATACCATATGCAACTTATGATATATGTTGTTAGAATACGTATACTATTGTTCACAAAGAAATACATCGCAAAACAATAATACAGTACTGCGCATGTCTACATCTCAGGCGACTTTGTTGTTTTTCATAGGTTGGTAATCATAAACTAATTAGAAACAAGTGCTTTGTTCTTTTATATCTTTTTGCTTTCAATTGTGTATTACGTACAAATAATTGCATACTTTCATTTATTATGTTTATATCTAGAAAAAAAAATCCGTAAAATTTAATTTTACTTCGTAAAGATACAGATTACTTCGCTACTTTAAAAATAATCTTCTCAAGACCAAAATACAACATTTACTCTTAAAGCTTCCTAATATAGAGTGCAGAGGTCACTCAGGAGTAGCTGTTGCCCATGGCCCTTTTTTTGTTTTTTTTTTGGTTTTTTTTTTTTTGTTTTTTTGTTTGTTTGTTGTGTTTTTTTTAAGTTTATCTGTGTGTTGTGTGTTTTTTTGTTTTTTTTTGGTTGTTTTTTGTGTTGTTTTTTTCCCTTAATAAATCAACAAAATATATCAAGTTTTTGTTCATCTTGATATAATGTTGTATTCATGATATATTTAACATTTTGCAGTATAGGAAGTTGCTTCTGTTGGCTGCAGGGACAGGTATTGCTCCCATGAGTCAAGTTATCCAAAGCATTCTGGGAAATGAAGAGGACGACACAATGATCCAGCTGTTTTATGCCTGCAGATCTTATGACCAGATTCTGATGAAGTCGGAATTAAATGAATGGTCATCTTTCTGGAACTTTTCAGCCACTTATGTTTTAAGTCAGGTAATTCTAGTACATGTATTCACTCAAACTACATTTACAAAGATTTTTAAGGATCACAACAAATGTGCCTAACTTTAATTTAACGTTAAATGAATTATAATGCTATAAAATTAATGTGCTTTTAATTAAGTTATCATGAAATTAACATTAGATTAATATTAACGTTACACATTTAACATTGAATTCATGTATTAGCTCGATTAACAATAATTTAACGTTAAATAAACGTTAAATTATTACTTTTCATGTAAAATACTTGATTCTGATTGGTTGAGAAGCCTTTGATAAAATAAGACTGTCACCGCTGAATTGATAAAAACCGCGCCCCATAGGTGGTGAGAACCGTAACACGGTCCACATTGCTTGACAACGGGTGTTATTCCAAAAAATGTTGACTGCGCGAATTTATGCGGCGTCAGTTCACCATTCTAGTGTGCATAAGCGGAGCCGTAAACGGATATGTTGCAATTGTTAAACAGCAGTTAATGGTCACAAGATACAAATGAGAAGCTAGGTGTCCCATTCTACATTTTTCTTGATGTTACATCTTACGTAGTCCAAGTTTTGCAATGTTATGCTTGACTTTATGTTTTTGCGTCACAGTATTATGACGTCATCAATCGAAAGCTTTCTATCTCGTAAACAGTACATGGCCAAATTTAATCAAAACAGTTGCATTAGAATTTGTAATTCATGACATTCAGTTTAAGATATATAATAATTGACTGCAAGAGAGGGTTACAGTGGAAAAGTCACCCATTGAAAACCATTGTTGACCGAGGCGTCAATTTCCACTTGTAACCCTCTCTTGCAGTCATTATTTATAGAATTTAAAATTAATGTTAGACACAGTTGGCTGTGTATATGTTATAAGACACATGCATAGTAAAGCATAGTGCCAACTTGACTGACGTAGGTCCGTGTAATCAAGTAAAATTTACTCCTTAGAATGTTCACAAGAGTTTAGTTTAATGATAGAGGGAATATCATTTTGTGAGGTAGGCGAATATGGTGGATGGCATTGCATTTACAACTGCACTGGCAATCAAGTTGCACCATTTGTCTAGGTTTCTCTCAATATTGAATCCTTGATTTTCATTTTAAATCGCCACACATTGATTTTCTACAATACTCTGAAATAAGATAGCTGTACTAGTATATAAATAATGACTGCAAGAGAGGATAACAGTGGAAATTGTCACCCGAGAAAACCATT
>CAJDSM010000093.1:16867-35513 GCA_903981925.1 Ostrea lurida
TTCTGCTTTTGCACCCTAGAATGGTGAACCGTTCACGCATAAATTTCGCGCAGTCAACATTTTTTAGAATATCACCCGCTGTCAAGCAATGTGGACCGTTGTTACATTCTCACACACTGTGGAGCGCGGTTTGAACATTCAACAGGTGACAGTGTATTTTATCAAAGGTTTCTCATCCAATCAGAATCAAGTATTTTACATGAAAGTATAATATTATGATTTAGTCGAGTGTGTATGTGCATCATGCATGTGTGTGTGTTCATATACATTGTATATGCGTGTATGTATCAATGCAGTGTGATTGAGTAGAGTGTATTTGTGTGTGCATATGTATGCATATATTTGTATGTATCAATGCACTGCATTCTAACACTGTAATTATTTGTAGGAGACTGGTGATGAAGCATCATACAGATATGGTGACCTTGTTGTTAAAGGACGAATGGACTTGGAATTTCTAACCAAAAATGTGTTACCTATGGACATAAATCCAGAAACTTTTGTTTTGATTTGTGGAACAAAATCTTTTGAAAATGACATGATTGAGTGTTGCAAACTGCTCAACTTTAAAGATATCCAGATGCACAGATTCTGAGAGAGAGTTCTCTTTCAGTCAGTGCAGAACACAAGAAATTTATGTCCTCTGTTATTTGAGATGAAAAGTCTGTCACAGCTCACATATCATGTGTATGCATTGTAAATTTAGAAGTACTTTTGTTAAATGCTTATGAGAGAGAGAGAGAGAGAGAGTACTACACAAGTCACTATAAGCTAACACTTCCTCCCCCTTTGAACCATGCATGTCTGCCTGAATTATTTACACTACGTAAAGCAATATTCTGCAATACCGGTGTTTATTTAAATCTCTATCAGGGCTTTATTGTTCTGATGGTGAGTGTATAAGTGGCCACAGTGCCCAGGCCTTGCACCACTTCCCCTTTGCAAAGTATTGATAATTAGAGTAAGTACATAATATGAAAAAAATTCAAAATTGTTTACTACAAAATCAGATGGAGAAACTTGTGAAGCAGAAATACAGGCCTTTAATACGATTTTGATATACACTAGGTGCAATCAAAGGAAGCAGTATGAAATTTCATACACTGTATGAATTTCAATGAACTATTGTCATATAGGCTGTAACAAATGACTAGGATGGAGCTAGCGACCGTATTTTATATGGATGAATGATTTGAAATTCTAGAAACACTTTGACAGTGTGGCTGAAATTGTATTATAGTCATACTGTGTGCATTTGTCAACATGTATCTATGTGTACCAGTTGTCTGTGTATTTTTGGGGGGTTTCGTCTCCGCAGGAATTGGTATGTGTCTTTTGAATTGTCTCATTGCTTGCTATACCGTATGGCTAACAGATCTTAAGGTTGCTTTAATTTGCAATATTTGAAAAGTGTATGTTAAATAATATGGAAACAGATAGAATTACTATTAATTTAACCTATTTTATTTATGTGGCTTATTATCCACTTGCAACAAGTTGCAGAAGGGATGTAGCATTTGCAGCTGTGCATGTGTCTGTATATGCATATAATTTTCTATCTGGAACCTTGTGAACAAGTTAAAAGCAAGGGCATTCATCAGAGGATATGGAGAGAGAATAGATCTAAACCTAATTGATTTACAAGGTCAAGGATAAAAAATGGTCACTTTTGCCTAGTGCCTACAAATCTTGTGAACAAGATAGAAGACACAGTGCTCAGTGACAGCATTCATCAGAAGATCATCAAACTTTCCAGAAATGTTGCCTATGGAAAGAGGATGAACCCTATTGATTTTCAGGGTCAAAGGTCAAGGTCACTACTGCCTATTACCTGAAAATCTTATGAACAGATAGAAGACACAGCATTTATCAGAAGATCATTAAACCTTCCACAAATTTTGTAATATAAATGAATGCAGTATCCTAAATAGGATACGGTGAAAGGAGGGGGGGGGGGTTCTAAATCTACTTGTATGTTCTAAAGAATGTTACTATTGCCTGAAATATCCTTAGAACATGAAAGAAGTGGATGGCAGTTTCGGACTCTAGCATTAATGTCAAAACCAGTCCTTTCAGTGATGAAATTAAGCAGAAACGAAAATGAAAATTTTTGCTCAACATAGGATTTTGACATCGCAAAGTTGCCTTTTATTATTTTTTACAATCACCTAAAGTACGCCAAGAAAACATCTGTGTCCTATATGAAAACTATTATCATTTGATCGACCTTTATGCATGACGCCTCCACCTAAGAATAATATATCGACAGCATGCTTGTAAAGATTCACTTTATATATATTAGATATATAGGTAAACCCCGAGGTAAACATTGGTCTGTGATACGCTGTCTAAATAGTACGAAAGCAAAACACTCCCATTCAAAATTTAATAATTTATTTTGTAAACAGAGATGACTCTTTCGAAATACAATACTTCCACGCTGATACGACATGCAAACACAACATTTGATCTCCAATGTTCATCGGACAACAAGAGAGCTGCATTACAGATAACGTGCTGCAAATCGTCACGTGACTGCAAAACAATCACAGAAGTGGACAGATTGGATTCAAACCTCACGATCGCGGTGAAATTTCAATCGCTGCAGACCACGGATACTGGGACCTACATTTGTCAAGACCTACACAGTGGAGAAGAGACATACACCAAACTAATAGTAGGAGGTATATAGACCCAACACTCGCTTTTTATTTGATGTGCGTTCGCTATGCAATATACTGTATAGGAGACAAAGCAGCGCACAAAGATGCAGCCCATGTCTTTTATAACCGTAACGTCAAAAATGCGCACAGCTTAAAGGTTTGAGCTTTTATTTTTCCATTTTTGGCCGGGTTGCACGAGTGCAAAACCGGCTTATAGAATGGCGGGCGGGGAAATAATTTCTGTAATACTTTACTCAGTAATTACTTATCGTAGCCTCATGACATTTAACATTTATCATGAGCGGGTGGTCCCATATCATGGGATCCGATTTCAGACCTGTCCGACACCTACTTCCTGTTTACCGAATTATTCATACTAGTACAAATCTTCGAATACTGGTAATAACCCATGTTATTTATGATTTATTTTATTACATGTATGTTAATTGCTGATTTTTTTTCCATTGTTAGTATTTAATATAAGCATCCTATAAGGCCAATAGACAGTTTGGTGAAATTTTATTCATGTACTTCATTCAACAAAATAAAAATCAACATATTTACAGCAACCCGGCCATTTCTGTCTTTGACCCATTTTTAATGTTTGCAGTGCTCCCTTAAGGTACATGATTGTATTTTTAATGGTCAGAAAAAAAATGAATGTCAGTTGTCAACTTACAAGTGAGATGCAGTACTCACAATTCTTTGTGTAAACAAATTTTTGTTTACACATGTTAAATATGCTAGTAAACGTTTCATTTAAAGCAGATTTTTCAAATTACAAGTTCATTCTGAACACAATCAGTTTCTAGGGGTTCTCACATCTAATTCTGTCTTAAATATTTTCTTAAGCAATTCCTATGTGAACAAAAACATGACACTGACGAGCCTTTACATAACAAAGAATAATTGTGAGTGCTGTATCTCTTGTAACTCAACAACTGACATTAAAAAATCTCCTGACCATTACAAATACGTTAGTCAAGCATTATAAACATTAAAAATGCAAAAATGAATTTTGAAATTTTTTTTTTTTAGCTTAGTACGTGTCCATGTCCCTTTAATAAATGTATTGCATGTATATATAATCATGTAAGAAATAAATGCCATATTTTAACATACATGAGGGTATGTAAACGTCATTATTTCAAGTCGGCATACAAGAGTGTTGTGAAGTATGCGGGTGCATGATTTCGAAATGAATTTCTTATGTAATCTGTCGGAATTTTCAGCCGATAAGTAGACATACTATATATGTATTTGCACGCGCATTGCATGCTTTTTTGATGTTACAATGTACATGTGGTAATATCGAGAAATTTTCTAGTACACTGTAATTGTTTAAAAAATATGAAAGTACATGTATCTTACTTTTTTCTTCTTCTTTGTTCTATAAGCGCGATTGGTTTTTACAAAATTTTAATTCAATATTTATGTAATGCGATCACTCATACACCGAAAAACGTACACAATGCCCTCAACCCTGTGCGCGTCATCATGAGCAATGTGTTGCAGAAATGTTCAATGCACATTGTAGCTAGTGTACTGTGCGAATGCGATGTTAGAAACGTCGTGCGAGCACTTCTCGTTCAGATTAGAATTCTTTTATAGTACAAGGGACTGTGCTTTAAAAATTATTTCGAGCTAAAAATGTTTAAATTTTAGATTTTCAATTTAATGTTTACAATGCTCACTTGGGTATTTCTAATGGTCAGCAAAAATTTGAACGTCATTTGTTGAGTTACAAGTGAGATACAGCACTTACAATTCTTCGCTACAATTCTTCAAAAATGCGTCCATGCCCCTTTAATACAGGTAACTTTCTCTTCATCACGCAACCGTGTGTCAGCACCTGGATGGTTGATCGTTATACACGTTACAATATCATTCTTACATATTAGGTTTGTTACTGATTATCTACGGAAATTTGTTTTGCCTCGGACTAGAATTTAATGTCGCTCTGTCATTGATGGAAACGCGTCACGTGACTGCCGTCTAAATTTTTCTAGTAAAGCTAACTTTTCGTTATACTGTGCTGTCTATATTTGGTCCTTGACAAAACAAAACACTTATTAAGTTTGTTACTGACTGTCTACAGAAATATGTCGGGTTGTTCAAGTCCATAGAAAGCTCGGCTTCGCCTCGCCTTCTGTGGACTTGAAGTTGAACAGAACAACCCGACATATTTCTGTAGACAGTCAGTAACTAACCTAATAAGTAATAATGTCGGGTTCTTCAATTTCATAAATTGCGAAGCGAAGCCGAGCCTTCTTTGGAATAATCCGAATTGAACAACCCGACATGTTTCCTAAGACAGTTCGTAACAAATCTTTTGTCGAGGACCAATATTATATATAGCAGAGTATGGCGAAAAGTTAGTTTCGGTACTAAAAAGACAACGAATGCCATGTTGTCGCCTATATATTCTAAAGAAATTCAGACGGCAAACACGTGACGCGTTTCAACCAATGACAAATCGACATTCTAGTCCGAGGCAAAACAAATAAATTTGATATTTTCAACTACATGTAAATCTTAGTTTATATTTTCCCACAATAATATTCAGTACCTCAAGAAATTATTAGGGCCCCGCCGAGTATCGGGGGGAGCCCTAGATAGTAATCAGCTTGTCCTTCCGTCCGTTACAAACAGTTTTCGCGCGATAACTCCAAAGGAATATGAATCTTTAGGACAGTGTAAATATCCATTGAGGCCAGCTCCCTTTTGATTTGGGAAAATTTCTGATTTCACGTCTCAGAGATATGGAACTTTTTTCATGAAAAGGGTTGTTTTTCAGTTTTCGCACAATATCTGGAAAAAAAAACCGCTTTCACTGATTGGATTGAAAATTTTAGAAAGTGTTTACATGGTATACCTCCATAGAGGCAAGCTCCCTTTCGATTTTGAAAATTTTCTTATTTCCAGTTTTCGAGTTATGGAACTTTATAACAAAAAAAGGGAAGTAGCTCAAAACTTGTATGACAGTTTTGGAGAGTGCTAGAATTCTTATCCTCTCGCAACTGGTTGTGGAGAGAATACAGTAGCACTGCTGCGAGTCCATGCGACTGTGTGTGTGTGTGTTTGTGTATGGAACTCTGTGAACAAGATAGAAGCAAGGGTATTCATCAGATGATCATCAAACCTTGTACACATGTTTACATGAAGAAAGGATGTACCCTATTGATTTTCAAGGTCAGGATTTAAAGGTCAAGGTCTCTTATTGACTATTGCTAAACATCTTGTGAACATGATAGAAGCAATGACATTCATCAGAGGATCACTAAACCTTCCAATAAATTAAATGTTACCTATGGAAAGAGCATGAACCAAATCGATTTTCAAGGTCAAGGGTCAAAAGTCAAGATCACTATTGAGTACTGCCTAAAAATCATGCGAACAAGGTAGAAAACACAGCTTCCACCAGAGGATCATCAAACCTTCCACAAATGTTGCCCATGGAGAAAGTATGAAACCTACTGATTTTTAAGGTCAGTGATCAAAGGTCAAGGTCACTATCGACTATTTCTTAAAAGAATTATCTTGCGAACGTGATATAACTTAAGTAGGTCAATCATAAGAGGATCACTAAACATTCTACAAATATTGTTAAGAGTAAAAGATCAGAGTCAATATTGATTATTGCCTAAATATTTTGTGAATTAGATATCTCTAACATATTTAATGGCTCAACCAGCGGGGCCCTCTGCGATGTTGCCACATCACATTTTTTCTAGTTTACATCGTATAGATCAAATACCCACATTCAGTTATTTTGACAGTTGAACCCGAGGAACCAGAAAGTATGCACTGTGTATCACAGGATTGGATGGTTTGTACCTGGAAGAAATCTGAGACCCAAATCACAAATGCTGTTCCAACTTCTTGGGAAATCTCGTTCGGCTGGAAACCACAGAATGCATCGAATTTCACGTATGTGCTAAAGAAAATTGGTCCTTAACAATAATACCCATAAAAATACTTCATAAACTGATTGAAATGTACATTGTGATCGTTCCGTGTATGATTTTGAGATTTTATCAGTGTTGTAAAGTACATATATTTGATAGATTTAGAATTCCGCATTCATAATACATACATCATGAGATGTACATGTATGCATAATAACAACATGAATATGTTTTAGGTCACCAACGTATACTCGGGTGACTTTATGCGATCAGGCCCCAAGACCATAAACTTAGATTAGACTTAAGTCAAAATTTTGATTCCTTGTATCTAAAGACTTACAAAAAACACTGCAGGTTTTTAAAAAGAATTCATTTGCAAATATATACTGTAAATTTTATTTGTTTATGAAAATTATTTCAAAAGTTAGCTGGATTTGAAATTTAGACTTAAGCCTATTCTCAATTTATGGTCTTTCTGGCTTTCGTCCGTCGAGAGTTAATATATTTGAACCTTTTCGATTTCTGAACTAAAATTGGCATTATTGGGATAAGGGGAATAAGAACTTGTGAATTCCACGACCCTTGTCTCTTCCTGGACGAACCAAGTACCTAAGGAAAATGCAATTTTAAAAAAGGTCACGATTAGCAATGACACCCCTATGAAAATTGTAAAATTCATGGTCCATAAGTTAAGGCGTCTTATAATGCAAGAACAGGATTTTGTGGTTTGTATTCTACAAAATTTACGATAATATGTTTTTTCATACAAGTATCGTCCACTTGAATACTTGCTTCTGGGAGGAAGACAAGAAGACCATACAAATTGAATTTTCAATAGAATGGCGTAACATTTTCTCCTACCACCATATGAATAAACAACCTTCATATACTGACAAATTGCAGACCCAAGGGCATATCGTGATTTGTAATTTTTCCCAGATAGGTGGAATTTAAGTTTGGGGAACAGAAAGAAGTCGCACGGCCCTAAATCTGGAGAAAACGGGGGTGTGGTAGGACAGTAACCTTTTCCGCCTCCAAATACCCGCTCACAATGCGTGCTTTGTGTACAGGCGAGTATTGTCGTGCAAAATTCGGAGATGCATCCTACCCGTTTTGGGGCGACAATTTTCGTTATATTTCTTCAGGTTTTTTTCATAACAAAACATTTTGTAGAAGTTACACGTGACTGTTTTGCCCTTTGACACAGGAATTCGACAGGGCCTTTATTGTCAAAGAAAATATAACATGATAAAACCTTCATGTACGGTTTGTAATCTTTTAGCAATACTAGGACGTTTTGCATTTTCTGAAGCCCAGATTCTGTTAGAACTCTTACGTTTTGGCTCAAAATAGTGTACCCAGGTCTCATCAGCAGTTACTAATTTATCAAAGTCTTTTTGGTATGTTTTGGATACAATTTTAATAATTTCTTTGCATTTTCAACACGGACTCGCTTTTGTTCATCGCTAAGCAAATGAGGCATCCACCTAGCGTTTATCTTCTAAGCTTTAGATTTGTTTTCAAAAATACCATGAACACTTGCTGACGACAAGTTTGTCATTCAAGCCAATTGCCTCAAGGTATATCTTGCGTCTTTCTGTAAGATTTGGCGGATTTTTACGATGTTATTATTGGTTGTAACTGTTGAAGGGTGACCTTAGCCAGTAGCATCTTTGAGGTGTTCGCAATCTGTTTTAAATTTAACAATCCACCTACAGACCTATGGGACTTTTGATCATTCCCATAGATATCACAGACCTCACGATGATTATCTACGGGTTTGATGCCAAGCATTCTTAAAGAGCTTTTGGATAACCTAAAGTCACGAGAATTTTCTAAAATTGACTGCATCAAAATGTATGATTTCTTCACACTTTATACCACAATTCCTCACAATAAATTAAAATCTAGGCTTTTTCAGATTATAGATAATTGTATGGGGTTTTTAAAAAACAAAAACAAAAACGGCATCCGAAAATACGAATTTTTGGTCGTTAGGAAAACAAGACGCATATTTTGTTAGAAAATCACTCTGATTGCCACACAAGTACTCTGAAGTAGATATTAAGAGCATGCGTGGGTTTCTTATAGATAATATTTTGTAGTCTTTGGAGACCATGTCTTCCAACAATCTGTTGGTATTACTATGGCACTAATTGTGCCCCCTTATTGGGAGAGTTATTTTTATATTCATACGAAGCAGATTATTTTTAAAAAACTGTTACGGGATAAAAAAAAACATAAAAAAAAACTTGCCGTGTCCTTTAACCTTACATATAGGTACATGTATATAAGAGATGTCTTTTTCAATTACAATAATAAATTTTCACAATCATGTCCATTTGATATATCCTGACGAACTCGAAATAAAGGACACCGCATAATCTGACATATCTGCTTCATATTTGGATATTACTTATATTGACTCTAATGGCAGACTGACAACTACATTATATGATAAACGTGATGACTTTGACTTTGCAATCGTCAATTTCCTTTTCTTATAGTAATGCACCACTATCAACATGCTTATGGTGTGTATGTCTCTCAGTTGATTCGATACGCGATGTGTATGAGGACTTTTTAAAGCGAGGCCAACTACTAAAAAAGTTGATGTTGCAGGGTTATAACGAATCTCATTTAAAGTCATCATTTCGCAAATTCTACGGTCGCTATATTGACCTTGTTTGCGATTACTAATTATCACTAAGTCATATGTTGACTGATTTGTTAGACTGTCATTTTCATACTAGATTGACGACGGGTAACCCGTTTACTTTGTTTCGACTACGGGCTCACGGCTCGTGTGACCGGTCAGCAGAGGATGCTTACTCCTCCATGGCACCTGATCCTGCCTTCGCTTTTGTCGGAGGTCCGTGTAGCCCTACACTCGATTTTGTATATATGTTTTTTGGACTATGATTACGTTTAACACATTGTTTACTTCGCCATTTTATATTATAAATCTTCTTCTCAAGAAAGGGCCAAGAAGCTGAAATTTATATGAAAACTTCTGATATAGTAGAGATTCAAGTTTGTTCAAATCATGACCCCAGAGGGCACGATGGGCCACATTAGGGGATCAAAGTTTTAAATGTGAATATATGGGAAAATCTTAAAACCACTGGGCCAGAAAAGCTGAAAGAGGGTGTTGCACAGAAGCGGTGATTTCTCCTAATCTGGACACACTCGTGACGTAGAACTGACCTTCATCCTAATTTTAACTCTTACGTGTGTGCCATTTAAATACCTGTGGGATTCCCCAGCACTAATTATTTATGTTTCAATTCATTTTTGTCCACACTTTATTGAAATCGAAAAAATAAGACAGATTCACATTTGCTAGTTTAATGGCATTATTAAAGTTCAATAGAGTTCGAAATCATGTCCATGCACCTGAAAATTTGAATACAATTGCAATTTGCAACCGGAATATATCATTTCGATTTAGATATACATTGTTCAATATTTATACAGTTTGTCCTGTGCTGCGTCCATTCAGGGAAAATATTTATCTTCCTTCGGCTTAAAGCCTTGATGCTTGCGTATGCTAAAACCATATCACAGAAGCGACATGAGAGCAAGACCCAACGGTTTCTTGTTCCTATAGGACAGTGTGCGTGTAATACGCATAAATTGAATAAAACATTTTAAAAAGACTAGAAGTGTGTTGTGATGAAGATACACTCAAAATTTAAAGGAACAAAATTGTATCCGTGAAAGATTCGAACTCGGTCGTTAAAAAAATACCATTTGTACGTTTAAAGTCCACAGCCTTATCCATTACGCAAGGCCGCACATTCGACCACCGTGTGGAAACTTAACGTGCAGATGAAGTTGAAAGGAGAAAACGAAATCGTGTCGATTTTTAGAGATTTACAAAAAAATGCATGCGTGAAACAAAATTTCAAAGCGACAATTTTTTAGTGAAAATCTCAAAGAACATTTTTGTACTAAATTTATTTTGTTTCAAGCAGGCAGTTTTTTCTTAAATTCGGGATTCCCCTGTATTTTGAGGTCAAAATCACATAAATCGCTTCCTGCATGATTTCAACTTAATTTATTTTGACTAATTCTTGTCAATACACACTTTTAGACTTATTTTCTCATATTTTGGAAATAGACAAAAAGTTCCACTGGTTTTACTATATATATGAATAACTTTATTTTATGATCTTTCACGCAACACCTTTAGGGAAACTCACATGATACATGCAACACCTTCTTTATATGAAAGCTTCCTGGTATAGTGGAGATTCGAGTTGTCGAATCATGACCCCCGAGGATATGGTGGGACCACAGTAGTGTTCAAATTTTATATGTGAATATATTATAGGGAATGTCTTTGAAAATCGTCTTCTCAAGAACTATTGGACCATAAGAAACAATATTTGAATAAAAGCTTCCTGATATAGAGCAGATCCAAATTTGTTCACATCATACCCCCGGGGGTAGTCTGGGGCCACAATAGGGGATCAAATTTTTGCATAGAATGTTCTTCTCCAGAACCACTGGGTCAATTTTAAGGATCATCCTTGGGTGAAGGGGATTCAAATGAAGGACCAGGCCTCCATCAAATGGGAGATAATCACGACATTGCATAAATAGTGTGACAGTCATGCAATATTTCTTGAACTATTTAAGATACAGTTTTCACTATATGTATATAGATTTCATATGTCAAGATTTTTCATTTTATAACATGATATATGATCTTGTGACCTTTGGCTTTGCCAGAACAGCAATATGGTGTTGGTTATAATAATAGGTGTTGGGGCATGCCTGTGTTATTTGAATTCATTTTCAGTTATGTTGTGATCCTTTTGGCAACAATATGGGGTGAATATTTTCACAGGAATAAAGATTGATGAAAATTCTTTTTAAAATCACCACTGCTGAGCCAGGGCCAATGTCACTCAGGTGAGCGATGTACGTGGCCCATGGGCCTCTTGTTGTTTTTTTTTTCTATTGTTGGGAATCAAACATCCCTGGGAACTTTGATAGATAGAAGCAGAGAACTTGATTGATTGATTGATTGATAATTATGTCCGCAAAATCCCATGCCCGGTGTCACAGCAGGTGTGGCACGATAAAGATCTTTTCCTGCTCAGAAGCCATAGGTCTAATTTTGCATCACTTCTCTGGTAATGGTGACGTCTCCATATGAGAGAAAAATTATCAAGTGGGAAATTAAACTACATTATGTATATATAATCGATCAATCAACCAACGCATTCATGGTTTACATTTATTTTATCACTCATTTGCTCATAAAACTCATTAATATATTTCAGAAGAAACTGAAAATAAAGGACTCATATTATCTTTTCAATCATTTATGAACCATTCTGATATGAATCCCGGGGTTTTGGTCATTCAGTGAAAGAACCAGCAAACTTACATAAAACGTTTGAAGAATAATAAACCTGATGATAAATTTGCTAATGTAACGTGTAGCGGTCATTTATCCAGGTTCTTATACTGTCCGCTACATATTTCCCCGTTCAAGCTTAGTCCCGAAGTTTAGCATGTGTTTTCTCTGGATGTTATGTACCTCTTCAGTATCCGCCGTTCCCGACGACAACCGCTGTCTTCCCCAGAAGAGACAACGTTCTTATATGAACACAAAGTCCCCGTGCTCCGCAGAGACTCTACTAATATTGAAGCAAGTTTCTCGCCAAACACCAGTCACTAAGCTGTCACCAAATTTTAACATGTAGCGGTTACCAATCCAGGTGCTGACCACGCTCGCCGTTGCTTAACTTGCGTGATCAAGATAGAAGCTCTTATGTAACATCCTCATTGGCAAAACAGCACAAGTTTCCTCTGAATATCGAAAATTGGTTTAAATTTTAGAGTTATGGATATTGCATTAAAAAACAAACTACGATAGATTGATTATGAAGAGTGTAAGTTTATTTTGGCGGTTGTTGGGGGTCATTTCCGGATTACTACGCACGACAAGCAATCCCAGCGTACCCGGCTAAAAACGAAATAGCAAATAGTGATCAGACGGCGATCCATTTGCTCGGTATTGTCAATTTTATCCTTGCTAACTCCTAGGGCATTTACAATTGTTATTTGTACGCTTTAGAGGCTCAAACATCCGGTATAATGTTAAGACTCTTAGGAATAGTTCATCAACACCGGAATAAATGCTGTGCTGGTGAAGAAATGCTTAGTGGGTTTTTTTTAATTATACAAAGATATTCACAATAAGCTGATGATATGAGATGACGACATTGTACTACGTGACTTGATTTATGATGTCATCATATTTTATTGATAAACTCAAAAGGTTCGGGCAACATGAGGCATAGTTCACTAGTATACAGCCCCCCTCCAAAAGATGACTTTAACTATTTACAAACTGGAGATAAACTAAAGGTCTCGCCGACGTTGATAAAGCAATTGATGTAGAGGTAAACCCTCACTAAACTTAATTGCATATCCCTGGTAGCACACATTGAGGCAAATCTCAAACTCGAGGAAAACAATCAGACTAAGCCGAGTTTGAGAAAATTTTATTATGGTGACACACTTTGGTGAGAAAATCTCAATCTTGGTGGCCCAGAATCCAAAGACTTAATTCAAATATATATTTTGGCTGATTATCGCTATACTACCACGAACTAACTGTTAGAATTAATGGTCATGTGCTCAAGGAGAGCAAATTACATTATATATACTAACTTACGTGTGTAATTTTGTGTACTTCGAAAATACGCAGCTTGTTGCAGAGTAGATAAAATGTTTGAACTGCTTGCACAAGTTCTGCAACCCCCTGGCACGATCTTGCACAAGGGCTGCAACCTACTGACATCATCCTGACAAGTGTAATTTCCTTCCGTCGACCAGTTTGAGGATGGTCGGCAATTGACCGTAGAGACGAAATGCTGTATTTTGTAGACATTCGGAGCTCTTGCCAAAGAGCTTTTGGGGTGTTTCCAGTCAACAACAACTTTACTCTCCTGTTGTGTAGATCGAATCACAAACAGGTCTGAGACGCATGAAACGCTGTGTCAACCGTGTATACATGTTATGTATGTATTGATGTCTGGCGGTCGCGGACACGCTCACGTGTAGAATGACCACATTGAACCATTCATGGTGTGAATCATATCATGCAATACAAAATTACTAAATAACTTAGTTATGAAAATAGCTGACGTTTAATTAGGGTTGCGTATCTTTTGCGTGTCAATATATGATTAGATCTATACCTTGTATCCTCATTAACGTGTAGCAAACTAGTAAGCCGAGCTAAGTCAGTTATGGTTTTGTTTTTGAAATAGACTGAGGCTGTTCCTTATTATTATTTATGTTCCATAGTTAATATGAACGTGCTAGGTAGCCTTTGCTTGTTACTTGATAAAGGCAGTGAAAACAGGACAGCAATGTGAATTGAAAAAATGTCATTTATATGTAAATGACGAAGTTATATAACAGAAAACATGGGCTCGAAAAACCAAAATATAGAACATATCTACATGTATCACAAAGGTGTGATTATGCCATCTGATCCCAACAAACATTATGCAATATAAAAATAGGCTGCCTGGAATCAAGTAAGGTGGGTTATTATTTTTTTCTTTCAGACAAGCAGCAGCATGTCCGAGCCAAAATGATACAACAAGCTCCATATCCTGTCTCTGGAATTCGATCGGACTGATGCGGGAGTACAGAGTGACGGTTAGCGGACGGAACCAGCTCGGGAGCGCCACTAAAGTGTACAGAATCAACCCTAAGGACTATGGTAATTAACATCATGTTCCTAAATATCATGCATGTAAATTAACATCATGTTCCTAAATATCATGGTAATTAACATCATGTTCTAAATATCATGGTAATGAACAGCATGTTCCTAAATACCATGTAATGAACAGCATGTTCCAAATATCATGGGGTAATTTAACATTTTTTCCCATGTTTTTTCCTAAATATCATGCATGTAATTTAACAGCATGTTCCTAAATACCATGGTAATATTCCATGATATTTAGGAAACATAAGTTAATTACCATGGTATTTAGGAACATGCTATTCATTACCATGGTATTTAGGAACATGCTATTCATTACCATGGTATTTAGGAACATGCTGTTCATTACATGGTATTTAAGAACATGCTGTTCATTACCATGGTATTTAGGAACATGCTGTTAATTACATGCATGATATTTAGGAACATGATGTTAATTACCATGATATTTAGGAACATGCTGTTCATTACATGGTATTTAGGAACATGCTGTTCATTACCATGATATTTAGGAACATGATGTTAATTACCATGATATTTAGGAACATGATGTTAATTACATGCATGATATTTAGGAACATGATGTTAATTACCATGATATTTAGGAACATGATGTTAATTACCGTGATATTTAGGAACAGGATGTTAATCTAATAGTCCTTAGGGTTGATTCTGTACACTTTAGTGGCGCTCCCGAGCTGGTCCGTCCGCTAAACCGTCACTCTGTACTCCCGCATCAGTCCGATCGAATTCCAGAGACAGGATATGGAGCTTGTTGTATCATTTTGGCTCGGACATGCTGCTGCTTGTCTGAAAGAAAAAAATAATAACCCCCCTTACTTGATTCCAGGCAGCTCTATTTTTATTGCATAATGTGTTGTTGGGGATCAATGATAATCACACCTATGTGATACATGTAGATATGTTCTTATATTTTGGTTTTTCGAGCCCATGTTTTCTGTTTATAACTTCGTCATTTACATAATAAATGACATTTTTTCAATTCACATTGCTGTCCTGTTTTCACTGCCTTTATCAAGTAACAAGCAAAGGCTACCTAGCACGTTCATATTAACTATGGAACATAAATAAATAATAAGGAACAGCCTCAGTCTATTTCAAAAACAAAACCATAACTGACTTAGCTCGGCTTACTAGTTTGCTACACGTTAATGAGGATACAAGGTATAGATCTAATCATATATTGACACGCAAAAGATACGCAACCCTAATTAAACGTCAGCTATTTTCATAACTAAGTTATTTAGTATTTTTGTATTGCATGATATGATTCACACATGAATGGTTCAATGTGGTCATTCTACACGTGAGCGTGTCCGGACCGCCAGACATCAATACATACATACATGTATACACGGTTGACACAGCGTTTCATGCGTCTCAGACCTGTTTGTGATTCGATCTACCAACAGGAGAGTAAAGTTGTTGTTGACTGGAAACACCCCAAAAGCTCTTTGGAGAGCTCCGAATGTCTACAAAATACAGCATTTCGTCTCTACGGTCAATTGCCGACCATCCTCAAACTGGTCGACGGAAGGAAATTACACTTGTCAGGATGATGTCAGTAGGTTGCAGCCCTTGTGCAAGATCGTGCCAGGGGGTTGCAGAACTTGTGCAAGCAGTTCAAACATTTTATCTACTCTGCAACAAGCTGCGTATTTTCGAAGTACACACAAATTACACACGTAAGTTAGTATATATAATGTAATTTGCTCTCCTTGAGCACATGACCATTAATTCTAACAGTTAGTTTCGTGGTAGTATAGCGATAATCAGCCAAAATATATATTTGAATTAAGTCTTTGGATTCTGGGCCACCAAGATTGAGATTTTCTCACCAAAGTGTGTCACCATAATAAATTTTCTCAAACTCGGCTTAGTCTGATTGTTTTCCTCGAGTTTGAGATTTGCCTCAATGTGTGCTACCAGGGATATGCAATTAAGTTTAGTGAGGGTTTACCTCTACATCAATTGCTTTATCAACGTCGGCGAGACCTTTAGTTTATCTCCAGTTTGTAAATAGTTAAAGTCATCTTTTGGAGGGGGCTGTATACTAGTGAACTATGCCTCATGTTGCCCGAACCTTTTGAGTTTATCAATAAAATATGATGCATCATAAATCAAGTCACGTAGTACATGTCGTCATCTCATATATCAGCTTATTGTGAATATCTTTGTATAATTAAAAAAAACCCACTAAGCATTTCTTCACCAGCACGCATTTATTCCGGTGTTGATGAACTATTCCTAGAGTCTTACATTATACCGGATGTTTGAGCCTCTAAAGCGTACAAATAACAATTGTAAATGCCCTAGGAGTTAGCAAGGATAAAATTGACAATACCGAGCAAATGGATCGCCGTCTGATCACTATTTGCTATTTCGTTTTTAGCCGGGTACGCTGGGATTGCTTGTCGTGCGTAGTAATCCGGAATGACCCCAACAACCGCCAAAATAAACTTACACTCTTCATAATCAATCTATCGTAGTTTGTTTTTTTAATGCAATATCCATAACTCTAAAATTTAAACCAATTTTCGATATTCAGAGGAAACTTGTGCTGTTTTGCCAATGAGGATGTTACATAAGAGCTTCTATCTTGATCACGCAAGTTAAGCAACGGCGAGCGTGGTCAGCACCTGGATTGGTAACCGCTACATGTTAAAATTTGGTGACAGCTTAGTGACTGGTGTTTGGCGAGAAACTTGCTTCAATATTAGTAGAGTCTCTGCGGAGCACGGGACTTTGTGTTCATATAAGAACGTTGTCTCTTCTGGGGAAGACAGCGGTTGTCGTCGGGAACGGGGATACTGAAGAGGTACATAACATCCAGAGAAAACACATGCTAAACTTCGGGACTAAGCTTGAACGGGGAAATATGTAGCGGACAGTATAAAGAACCTGGATAAATGACCGCTACACGTTACATTAGCAAATTTATCATCAGGTTTATTATTCTTCAAACGTTTTATGTAAGTTGCTGGTTCTTTCACTGAATGACCAAACCCCGGGATTCATATCAGAATGGTTCATAAATGATTGAAAAGATAATATGAGTCCTTTTATTTCAGTTTCTTCTGAAATATATTAATAGTTTTATGAGCAAATGAGTGATAAAATAAATGTAAACCATGAATGCGTTGGTTGATTGATCGATTATATATACATAATGTAGTTTAATTTCCCACTTGATAATTTTTCTCTCATATGGAGACGTCACCATTACCAGAGAAGTGATGCAAAATTAGACCTATGGCTTCTGAGCAGGAAAAGATCTTTATCGTGCACACCTGCTGTGAACCGGGCATGGGATTTTGCGGACATAATTATCAATCAATCAATCAATCAAGTTCTCTGCTTCTATCTATCAAAGTTCCCAGGGATGTTTGATTCCCAACAATAGAAAAAAAAAAACAACAAGAGGCCCATGGGCCACGTACATCGCTCACCTGAGTGACATTGGCCCTGGCTCAGCAGTGGTGATTTTAAAAGAATTTCATCAATCTTTATTCCTGTGAAAATATTCACCCATATTGTTGCCAAAAGGATCACACATAACTGAAAATGAATTCAAATAACAAGGCATGCCCCAACACCTATTATTATAACCAACACCATATTGCTGTTCTGGCAAAGCCAAAGGTCACAAAATCATATATCATGTTATAAAATGAAAAATCTTGAAATATGAAATCTATATACATATAGTGAAAACTGTATCTAATAGTTCAAGAAATATTGCATGACTGTCACACTATTTATGCAATGTCGTGATTATCTCCCATTTGATGAGGGCCTGGTCCTTCATTTGAATCCCCTTCACCCAGGATGATCCTTAAAATTGACCCAGTGGTTCTGGAGAAGACATTCTATGCAAAAATTTGATCCCCTATTGTGGCCCCAGACTACCCCCGGGGGTATGATGTGAACAAATTTGGATCTGCTCTATATCAGGAAGCTTTTATTCAAATATTGTTTCTTATGGTCCAATAGTTCTTGAGAAGACGATTTTCAAAGACATTCCCTATAATATATTCAACATATAAAATTTGAACACTACTGTGGTCCCACCATATCCTCGGGGTCATGATTTGTACAAACTCGAATCTCCACTATACCAGGAAGCTTTCATATAAAAAAGGTGTTGCATGTATCATGGTGATTTCCCTAAAGGTGTTGCGTGAAAGATCGATAAAATAAAGTTATTCATATATATAGTAAAACCAGTGGAACTTTTTTGTCTTGATTCCAAAATATGAGAAAATAAGTCTAAAAGGTTGGTGATATGA
>CAJDSM010000093.1:35538-60803 GCA_903981925.1 Ostrea lurida
ACATCATGTTCCTATATACCATGGTAATTAATAACAAGTTCCTAAATACCATGGTAATTAACATCATGTTCCTATATACCATGGTAATTAATAACAAGTTCCTAAATACCATAGTAATTAACATCATGTTCCTAAATATGGTAATTAACATCATATTCCTAAATATCATGGTAATTAACATCATGTTCTTAAATATCATGCATGTAATTAACATCATGTTCCTAAATACCATGCATGTAATTAACATCTTGTTTCTAAATACCATGGTAATTAACACCTTGTTCCTAAATACCATAGTAATTAACATCATGTTCCTAAATATGGTAATTAACATCATATTCCTAAATATCATGGTAATTAACATCATGTTCTATAATACCATGGTAATTAACAACATGTTCCTGAGTATCATGGTTATTAACATCATGTCACGCAAGATTGTAGGGTATCTTCATATTAGGTTATGTACAATTAATCATGAAAATTACTTTCCGAATTTCAGTACTACTTACAATTCCAAAATTAAAGATAAAACCATATGCGAAATCACTGTTGATAGCCTGGGAACTACCCGAATACGTGTACTTGTCCTTGGTTGGCTCTGTTGTGTTCGAAATGACATTGCACGGACCAATATCTAAGGTATCGTTGTGAATTATCGGAGATATAAACATTTACCATTAGCATTGTATCAGATTTAGAAATAACTTACTTTTTTTTTTCGTTTAATTGAACAGGCGACTATGTTGTGGAATATAACAATAAAAGAGGAGAATGAAAAGAATTTCACAGATCTTCATCCGTTTACACAGTACAAATTCTGCATCAGAACCAGATTGTTGGACTCGGGTCATTGGGGTGATACTGTCTGCAGAAAAGCAATCACAGAGAAAGCAGGTGGGGATTTTGTTTGTTTGTTTTTGTTGTTGTTGATTGTGTGTGTATTTGTTTATGTTTTTGGGAGGGGGATGTATGTGTTTCGTTTTGCTTTTGAATATGTATCTTTTGCAGTTAATTTCGATATTATATCATGCACAATATCGTAATGTCCAGCTGATATACCGTAATTCAAATGAAACTCCAGAGAGTTTACTAAATTATCATCAAAGATTAATGTATTGTACTATGAAAATTCACATCAAGATATCGGGGATTGTATTGTAATTTTACATTTGATTCGCCTGAAGGTATTTTGATTTTTTTGTAGTTCCTACGCATGCACCAGAAACATCACAATGGGCATATTTCGTCGACGAAAACAACCGGAGTCTCAAATTATATCTAAAGGTAAAACCATGCATATTACGGAAGAAGTGTGTTATCTACGTTTATTTAGTAAAAGATATTTTTGAGAATTTAGTGAATGGTGTCAATTCTTTAAGGATAACAATTTAAAAAAGAAAATACCACAAAAATCCCTAAAATGTAAATTTATGTGTAATTGTAGCACAGTATAGGGAAGTGCTTTTGGAGGAGTTTTAACGACTTAATGAGAATAACAAAAAAATACATCATCTTAATTTCAACCCCTGTTCAGACGGGGTTTATAATCAACACTTCAAATTTGGCAGGAAATTCCACCTTTTTATCGCACATCTATAAAATACAATTACTGCATCCAGTGGTTGGAGCGGGGTAGTATTACTTTCAATAAGACTGTATCGCCGAACGCAACAATAGATGTACAGGCACCTCTATTATGGACCGACAGCGCCGACCCTGTACAGACAGTAAGAATCAGGCCATGCAATGAAATGGGGTGCAGCGACAATTTTACGCAAGTGGATATCGACAAAACAAGGAAAGGTAAATTGTACCAGGTAACCTAAAAAGAATATTACATGCAATAAAATCTGTCAACTGTAGGGCGCTTCTCCATATCATTTATGAAATGAAAAAAATAATAATAGGATTATTTGAGATTAATTAAAATAGGGGTAGTAAGTGATCCCCGTCATTGTATAACAAATGAGTATGGTGCTATAACCAGTCACTGGAGGAGGCATCGTCGTCGTGAATTGTAATCTTACCGGTGCATCTGGCTGTTACAACCTGTTACGCCATGGTATAAAATAAGACCTTGATTAATTATATCATTCATATATAATTTATTTGTACTTTCCTTGTCACAAAAAGTTCTTTTGTCTTAAAATAAAACTTAAAGCATTGAAATTATTAACATTGCTAACCATGTATGTCATGTTTGGCGTGGTTGCAAAATAAAAGGATTTTAGTCCAATGTGAGATATTTTCATAAAAATCACACAGTGTATAAAACAAACTTAGTTTTATTTTACGTAGTAAAAATATCATTCATAAATGTCATGTTCATAGAGGATGTGAAGTTTCCTTTCGATTGGTTTCTTGGGGAATGGGACTTTTATGAGAGAATTTGATTGACACAGCATAAAACTGGTCAAGGAACAAATCATAGAAACAAAGATGTAATACTGTTGTTTTGATATTTTATCAGATTTTCGTCCCCACCGCGTAACAGTCGCTAAGGAAACTGAGAACGAACAGTACACGGTATCCTGTGACGTCAGGGAGGAATTCCTAGGTGACATACAGTATATCGTCTTCTACTACTGCCGTGGGTTTCGGGAAAATCACATATGTCTAGTACGTATATGTCACATTGAAAAGATCGCGCTGGGATATGGGGAGAAATATACATTGTATATTCATAGAAATATACATTTCTACTTGACGTTTGATGATAAAAATCTGACGTTATAATCTTGCACACTCACATTTCCACACTCATACTATAGTTTTGTATTTTCTGACCAGGCACATGTACAACAATGACCAGATTAATCCTTTATCTTTTGGCATTATTGACTTGTAAATTTTCATATAATAAATTTGGAATTTATTGTATGGCAGTCAATACAAAAAGCTTCCATTTTGTAAAATCAAAATAACAAGGGTCACAAACCACTAAAAATGATCTGGTCACTTTTTAAAAACATTGTGGTATATTGCTAAAACATCATTTTTGCAGCGTTATTTTTTATAGCGTCGATCCTCATATCGCCGTGATATATGATACTTTCCCTTCATATTACACTCGCCAAAATGTATTATAAAATTTTCAAAACAAGTTTTGATCTAGAAAATTATTTGTTAGAGATTTATAAGGATCACATTAACTAAATTGCGAACTTGTATAATCATCGTTTTCCTTTAGGAACTGGTAGGTGGAATATATTGAAAGATTAAATGTGCAATGTGTCATAGCAATAGCATCGGTGATGAATTTCATTATGTCATAGAATGTACATTTTTTCAAATGACAGTAAATACATCTTAACAATATATTTTGCATCTTCGCAAGCCAAGTGCCCGATTCGCTACTGTCATCTCCCCCTTGCAGATTTAGTCGCGACTGAATTGCCATCTAACGGACAATGCGAGTTATCGCTCTTGACGGAAACCAAAAGCTAGGCAATCAGATTCTAGTCTGTGTGTATGTTACAAACTGGAGTTGACGGATGACAATAGAAAAGACATTGAAGAAATTTGGTATACAGTTTTTAAGACAAAATCAAGCAGATGGCATCAAAGCGGTTTGTGAAACTCAAACCGAACAGGTATGAATGGCGCGATTTGATTGGATGCCTTGGGAAGTCAAAGCGCGATATTCAAACTCGCCTAAATCTGCCAAGGGGGAGATGACAGTACGCGATCGGACAATTGGCTTGCGAAGATGTATATTTTGTTAAAAGCCCAACATCATTTATGTTTAAAACCATGTTATGCAAGTCCAAGGCAACATTGCAGCCCTAGACCGGTCACATTGCTCAGTGGTGGAGCATTCGCTTCGTATCGGGGAGATCGTGAGTTCGAGTCCTGGTCGTGCTGACCGTGTCATAGCCGTGTCAAACATAGGTAGTAAAATTTTGTTCCTTCACCAAACGCTCAGCATTTAGAAAATGAGACTCGCGAGTTTTTCGGATATAACCTTAAAACGGATATCGCGTGTTACGGTATGCATTGACACGTTTAAGTACCCTCACTAATACGGATCTGAGTGCTAAGCGTGTCTAAAATTGTGGTACCTCACCTACGACAGGTGTCATCTCAACACGAGTGAAAAATTCTCGACGGGCTCAAACCAACCAACCAACAATCAGAAGAACTGAATTATCATAACATGTAAACAAGTTCTAAATTCTGAAAAGGTCAAGAGATAAATGAATATATGTAGATATCATTTTGAACCTGTCTATTGTTTTAATTTACAAAGAGGCATGTAGCTGTTGGCAGGCTCTTCTCCTGTACTAGAAAAGTTCACTGTGGCTGCATAACATGGCACAATGTAGTATTATATAAATAATAACTGCAAGAAGCAGGGTTACAGTGGAAATTGTCACCCCTTGAAAACCATTGTTGACCGAGGCGTTAGCCGAGGTCAACAATGGTTTTCAAGGGTGACTATTTCCACTACAGTAACCCTCTCTTGCAGGCATTATTTATTATATTATGCGAATGTCATGAATTACAAATTATAATGCAACTGTTTTGATCAAATTGACCAATGTACTGAGTAAATGCGCACTAGGCCTAACGAGATGGAAAACTTTCGATTGTGACGTCATAATACTGTGACGCAAAAACATAACGCAAGCATAAACATTGTAAAACTTGACTAAAGTAAGATGTGAACATCAAGAAAAATTGCAGAATTGGAATACCTAGCTTCTCATTTGTGATTTGCGACCATTGATGCTGATTTAACAATTGCAAACATCCGTTTTACCGCCTCCGCTTATGTACACTAGAATGGTGAACCGTACGCGCATAAATTTCGCGCAGTCAACATTTTTTGGAATAATATACAATTATTGAATTCTGATGAGGTTGACCTCTTGATTTATCAACCCGGGGAATGCAATATTCACCGAGGCCACGGCCGAGGTGAATATCACATTCCCCGGGTTGAAAAATCAATAGGTCAACCGATTTCAGAATTCAATAATTGTTTTATTAAATTATTCCAAAATTTCATTAATAATGCATAATACAAAAGAGCGTTCAGTAGAAAATATCAACAAATTTTATTTAACCAAACCAGATTTGCGAATGATGTCCGTGCCTGCGTCAGAATCTGTTAGTCCATGTCTCAGAAATATCAAAGTATTCTTTTTAACAGCTCTCCGTTATTACATGTAGCCTAATTTGTCTTGGCCTCGGAATAAATTCGTTTCGTTAGCTCCTGAAAGGCTTCATTACAGGGTTTTTCTTTCAAAGAAGTTCTGAACGTTCTAATGGCGGTTTCCGTTGCTCTCCTAGTTTGTTTTGCTAATTTTTATACATAATCCTCCCTAATTCATCATTATTTATCGTCGCAAATCGCCACATTCTTGTTCGTCGCCATATTGTTTTAAACGTCGTTCAGCGCTTGGTTTTTCCCTGCTTCTATTTTTTAGGTCCACGCCTGGTATGTCGTTCTATTTTAAGCTCCACGCCGAATTTGTCGTTTTTCTTTAGTTCCACGCCGAATTTGTCAGTATTGTTTACCTCCGAGGTTCTATTTATAATGTACTTTGAGTTTTATCAACATTCAATGCCTGTAGTTTCATCCAATCAAATTCTTGGGATTTTGGGAGTATTTAATAACACCCGTTGTCAAGCAATGTGGACCGTTGTTCGTTCTCACACACTGTGGGGCGCGGTTTGATCATTCAGCGGGTGCAAGTCTATTTTATCAAAGGTTTCTCAACACAATCAGATTCAAGTATTTTACATGAAAGTATGATATAACAAATTGCTACACTTTTCCAGACTAACTTCAGCTGGATAGTTGAAACTGATATCAATCTGCAACGAACTATCAAAGTCCCAAGTGGCCAGTATGGAGACTGGATGTTTGGGGTATCATTGGTTGCCCATGACAACTCTTCTGGTGGTATTTTTTATTCCACTTGCTATTCTTCTGGAAATAACAGTTGTGAACACGTCAGCATACGGAAAGAAGGGAATTCAACAGCAGGTGAACTCAAGATACATGCAATTATATGCTGTTAAGAGATGTTGAAATTTACGTTATTCTAGCAATGTTGTAGATCGCAATTCTGTTATTTCTGTCTGTTTGTGATATCTTCACAAACACTAGAATGACAAAGCAGAGTTGTTATTTCCAGATGAGGTTATTACTGTTCTCCTTATGTTCCTTGTCCTGGTTTTTATTTTGACCACTGTGCTGTTGCTAAGGTGATTTTATTCAAAATTGACGATTCGTATTTATTGTATTAATTTATTTTTGATAATTACTAATTTGAATTATTTATGTCCATTTTTGAATATCACAAATTATTATAAAATTATAGATACCTGAGGCAAAAATATTGTGAAGACATACGAATAGACTTACCGGAGATTTTCCAGAAGGTACATGTAACACAGATATTTCAGTCATAAACGGTTTTAAATGCCTTTTTGAATGTCATTCTTTTTGCTATTATGGTACATTCGATCTATTGTATTTAGAAGTACAACATGAATGGCACGACCCGTCCTGAAGCTGAGACCATGATAAACCCCGACAGTGACCAGAGCAGTAGTTTTGACGCGATGCATGTATATAATGACTGCAACGACGTACTTCACCATAGTTGTCGTCAGGGAGTAAATATTTGTCACAACGAAAAGGACAGTAAGTTTGGCTGTGGTGACGTAATCTACAGTAGGAATTTTGATACAGTTTACAATGACAAAAAACAATCTTCACTTACACCAATCACCACAGTACTTCCACAATGTGACAGCGCTGTGCTTCCCGGATCCGATGCCACTGTGCAGTATGACTCTGACGTTACTTTACTTCCCGGATCTGACGTCACTGTAGTTTCCGAATCTAACGATACGGTACAATATGAATTTGATGAAACAGTATTGTCTGAATCAGGTGGAAAGAAGTTAGATAACAAAAGTATTCAACAAAATAGAAATGATTTAGATGAGATATTTGAGAATGAAGTTTCACAAACCGGGTCTAAGGAAAATTGCATAAAGTACGACGTAAAATTTAAGTTCAGGGGAAAAATAGAAGATAAAAATAGTGATTTTTCAGTTTTAATGAATAACGATGATTCGTCAGCCTATGCAAAAATGACAGGTACATTTTGCTATACACAATCTGATCAACCTCAAGACTATGTTACTTGGGAAGAGGTCATGAACTGCTGAAAGGAAATTGGTAGTGAAAACTTTTTAAAAATGATCAATGTACAGCAACGGCAAACTAACAACTCAACTTGATGACAAACATGACGATTTCAGCTTCTCCATCGTCATCTTCCCATATTTATGTAGCAATATTCAATCATCATCCTCTGGTGTGTCCAGGGGTCCGTGTTTGTCCAACTCTTGTTTTTTGTATTCTATTTGGGACTTTCAAGATTGATCACCGTTCGTTATCTTTTCCTTTACATCATAGAACTGCACCTTCTGGCTCAGAACACTGCGATGTGGATATAAACGTGCCCAAAGTCATTCCATGGATTTACTCGTGGTTTCGAGTTTTCCATTATAGGGAGAATAACCGGAAATTTTCCCCCTCACTAAGCAAATATAATCTTACTTATTTCCTTTAGATTTCAATATGTATATATTTTTAAAAAGGCTAATACTTCCAATAACTTGGCATTTATAAATAGCATTTTAAAAGAATTATTTAATCGCCATTTTGCAATGATTAACACTGATTCATGTTAAAAACTATGCTGAATAAAGAATGAAATACTACTCGTTTGCTATTAGAAATTTTGTCTACAGGAAATGGCTATAATTTGGAGAAAATTCGCTAATTACATGATTTATAGGAGCTCGCAATGCAATTTGAGCTTCAGAAAATACCATTCAATAGAGTGTATGCCAGGAGCAGAACTACAAATATATTATGCAGATTTTTATTGATTTTGGTTTAAACTATATGTATTCAATTATTACCCATTATACTTCGACCCAATAAATTTCTGAAAAATTGTGATTTCAGTAGTGTTGTTTTAAAAGACATCTGGTATCACTTCATGTTAGGGTATGTATTTCTTACTAGGATATCACAAAGTGCATGCGCCCTCAAGCCCCTCTAAATCAGCCAATAGACGCCACTTTAACTGTGCTTTATTCCCATTTTTTGTTTTTTAAAGTTAATTCCTTCAAATTTTTCAATTGATTAAATTACGATGTGCTTTTGATAACGAAGATACTTTGTTTATGATTGACATTACTGGCGCTAAGATGCACGAAGAAGAATTGATGCCTCTTTAGTTTTAATTGGTAGAATATTTAGGAAATCAAAATCGTCACATATACCTATTGATATACATATATGTGTATTTTAAACTAGAAATTGCTATTGCCAGAAGAAAATAAAATGGTAGCACTTTGAAGACAAACTTAGTTTTTGAGTACCGATTTATCGCCAAATTATTTTTAGTACCGATTTGTCGGGTAAAGATGTTTTGAATTTCTGATTGGTCGTGTAAGAATTTTTTTGAACTTTTATAAAGATTATATTAATATTTAATAGGACCTCCATTATTATTACTGTATAGTTCATCTATATTGTCAGAAATAAACTTGACATTGTCATCGGGACTCAGATATTCTAGAGCAAGAACTGAAGGTAATATTAGAAATGAAGGTAATGTATTTGTAACCTAGTATTCGCATCAGTTGGTTTTGTGTCTGATTTGTATAATTATTATTCTACTTCGGTTGGCTGAATTCAAATTTATTTTTTGTCAGAAAATTAAAATTAACGTTAATGATTATGCAGATAATATACATCGCTTATCAATTTATTTTAGAAATAAGAAATCAACAAGTTTACAAAAAATGGCAAGTTTGGACTATTTGTTTATCATTGCTGACTTTTCGGTTTTAAACGAGCGGGTTCTGTTTGAAAATGCATTGACATACATTTGATGTTAATGTTAACCAAATTAAAATGGTATTATAATGTTAAAGAATCAAAATGGTAAGAGAGATATTTTTCACCTGAAACCACATAATTTTGTTTCATAAGCATGTTATGCTTATAGCAAACTCGGTATATTTACAATGAAAATGTGGACAACAGAGGTGCAACAATGTATATGATTTAAATAATACAATGAATTAAATTGATAAAGTCATCTCTTCTGAAGAGCGTAATAAATTAGCAATAAAGTAAATATGTAGCAATAGAAATAGTGGTTCTTACTACATATATACAAAACAATGTTTTCAATTTATGAATTGATGTCAATACAAACTTTGGCAAATATTTTACATGTATATCATAATAATATAAATATAAAGAACAAGTTAAAACAGAATGATATTCATTTTCGACGTGGGAATTATTGCAATATGTACAAAGTCTAATATCACGAGGTATATATTTCTATGTCTGCAAATTTCAATATTAAAGGGACTGGACCGTTTTGAGCTAAACTTTGTACATGTATTTGCATTTTTAATGTTTAGATGCTTAAAGGGCATGGTCACGTTTTGAGCTAAAAATGTTTAGATTTTAGATTTACATTTTTAATGTTTACAATGCTCACTTATGGTATTTCTAATGGTAATCAAAAATTTGAACGTCATTTGTTGAGTTTCAAGTGAGATTCTTTGCTATGTAAAACAAGGTTCGATCCTTGTTTTTATTTACATGTAGATTGCTTCACAGAAAATACCATGTTTAAAACAAAATGAGATGTGAGAAACACTAGAAACTGTTTATTTGTGTCCAGAATGAACTTATGATTTGAAAAAATCTGCTTTACACTGAACGTATACTAGCATATTCAATATAGGTTAACAAAAACATGACACGGGATTTGTTTACATGTACATAGCGGCGAATTGGAAGTGCTGTATCTCACTTGTAACTCAACAAATGACGTTCAAATTTTTGCTGACCATTAGAAATAAGATAAATTAGCATTTGAAACATTAAAATGCAAATTTAAAATTTAGCTCAAAACGTGTCCATGTCCCTTTAAGATTATATGTGAGGAACATCTAAATCTTGATGAATTGGTTCTTAATGAACCTTTACTGATATGGTCTAAATATGGCTCAAACTCGAAATCACTTATGATATTAACATAAAAGTATAAAAAGAAAAATATATCCAATTTTGAATATAAATATCTAAAATAGTTTGTTTTATAACAGATAATTGATATTTTCAGAGTTGTCCGACATACTAAAACAATGCATGATCTTATCAGCCCGGCAATTCTTAGAACACTTAAAAAAAATTCACTTAAATACGCTTTATATAACAAACTGCTTATGTCGGATACAGTATCAAACCAGTACTTCAATGACTGCATTAGAAGAAACTTGTCCAAGTATAGCAACATTGGGAGTTCCAGGAGGTACACCAAATTGTACAAAATGACAACAAAAGAATATCGGCTGGTTTAACATCAAATAATCTCCATATTGGATGTTGTATACCCATATTTCCGTACCGTATGTTATAATTGGAGTAATGAGTTTATCAAATAATGCTAGTTTCGATGAAATGTTAAAATCCATGTTTTCAAATAATGTCTGAAGAGAAAACAATGCTTTATAAGCTTGATCATAAACAGCTCTAATAGCACATTTATATTGAGATGATAAAGAATTTTGTTTTGGAAAGCGAATCTTGTGGAGTAATTAATAAAAAGATTATCGTCATTTACAAGCATAGTTCAAACAAATTTTCCTATATTTCAATATGTATATCCAAAAAAAAAAATAAAAAAATTCAAAACACCAGTGCTTGTTTCTTCCTCTGAGCCTATGTACGATGATTAACTTTACTCTAATAATTAATAGCTTTCTTGTTTGACGTTACTTTATTAAGGGGTGTTATTTACATATCTGAAACGTAAGAACACCATCAGTAAATGTATTCACGGTCATTATTTTGAGGAGAAATATGAAAAATAATTGTGCCTTAAAATTTATGTAGTAAATTAAATGTCTACTATGAATGATAAAGCAAAGCTAACTTATTGCACAGGATCAGGTAATTTTGTCTGTGATAATAATATACCACCCCCTATTAAAAACACAAGGAATGAAACGGATTTTTATTTAAAACGTCGATTCAAAATTTCTCTGAAATTCTGCTTTTATTGTTACCCATTCCGAAATGCTTTCTGGTCCAGTAATTTCAATACCTATACCATTTATTTATTATAAAATAATCCTCATTCACGAGTATAACCCAGGATATTCGGTTGTTTTTCGCGATTACTTTTCAGCTCATTTCCCAGCGTGTTGCTTCGCCACGAACAACGTCACTTCCGGTAGTCCTGTTCGTTATCTTTGCCTTTACACGTAAACCTATTTTTTCGTTAGCATATCTACATTTATGTTTGTCTGCCACCACCATTAAAAACAAACTCCTTTGTAAGAGTAATAAAGGTCATTTATTAAGTATAAATGACAACAAGTAAATACAATAAAAAACGGTTGCCTGGTTTATGAAAATTACACAATATGCCAGGGATAAAATATTGTCTAACCAGGCAAACCTTCCATATATCAAAATGGTTGACTAAGGCTACATATATATACACTAATCATAAGACAGAAACCGCATGAGAAAAAAAAACAACCGGTTGACTAACGCACATATATACACTAAACGTACTTGACTAGAAAATTGAGATCAATCTCAGAAAAATATCATGGTATGGGGCGTTATCTTGCCCACACCGATTGAAATTCTGCATTTAGGAGGAGGGGTGGATGGTGGCTTACTGACTTGCAATGAACATCCAATAACAAAGAATGAAATGAGCATGCGCAGTCACGTCATATACGTAAAAACTAAAATTAGGCATACATACAGCAGCACACATAAACAATTTATTGCCATCAATTAGTTTTGATGTAATCCCATCATAATATTTAAAGAGATAAATTGTTTTTCAATATTCAAATATGAAATTCGACTTTCAAAGTGATGAGTTATCTGTTTACATTTGATACCGGAAATGATGTTTTTCATGGCTACAGGGACATTAACTGAAAAGTGGTCCCCAATAACTACTGAATATTCTGGGCTATGAGTATCAATGAGGATTAATTTTATGGTAGACCATTACCGGATTCGATTCGATACGCAAGAGCATGCTATGCGTATAAGGACTTTTTAAAGCGAGGCCAACTACTAACAAAAAAGTTTATGCTGCAGGGTTATAACGAATCTCGTTTAAAGTCATCATTTCGCAAATTCTACGGTAGCTATAATGACCTTGTTTGCGATTACAAATTATCACTAAGTCATATGATGACTGATTTGTTTCATACCCTTTGTTAGACTGTCATTTTCCTACTAGATTTGACTACGGGTAACCCCGTTTACTTTATTTCGACTAAGGGCTCACGGCGGATGTGACCGGTCAGCAGAGGATGCTTACTCCTCCATGGCACCTGATCCTACCTTCGCTTTTGTCGGAGGTCCGTGTTGCCCTACACTCGATTTTGTATATGTTTTTTTGGATTATGATTACGTTTGACACAATGTTAACTTCGCCTTTTTGTATTAGGAAGCATTTCGAGGTGGGTGACGATAAAAGCAGACCTTTAGAGCTATAATTTAGAATGCACGTTTTGAAAAAAAATCCCTTTCATTTCTTGTGTTTTGAATACGGGATGGTATAGTATAGACTCTAATCTCAGTGAGATTATTTGGACTGATCTGCACCTCTTTCGAATCTCAGGCCAATGCTACACAACGTTATTCGGGGAATTTTACCTCAACTTCGGCCGCTTGTTGCGATTAAAATGGCGTAAACTGAACATCTTGCCCGCTTCAAATTTTCACCTTGGACTCCCTATCACAATAAAACTTTACATAGTGTTAAATCTCAAATTGAATCAAGTTGGTTATTTTCACGTCCATTTTGTGCTTTCTCAACACTAAAGAGTTCCAAATTGATAGTTTGTACTATCAACTAGTCTTTTAAATGACTTTACTTATCACAAAGCATCTCAAAATCACGAATAACAAATTTACCAAATGGAAAAATACATAATTTCAAACAGTTTATCTGAAGACATTTTTAAACCGTTTTGTACCTCAACTTGTAAGAAATGCAAATTTTATTGTTTTAATCGTAACAAGCGGCCGAAGTTGAGGCAAAATTCCCCGAATAACGTTGTGTAGCATTGGTCTGAGATTCGAAAGAGGCGATCAGTCTAAATATTTAGCCTCGTCGAATCTCACTGAGATTATATAGACCCCTGCTATCAATTGTCGGCTCCTATGCTTATTGCATCTTCGCTAGCCAAGGGCTTTCGGACCGAAAACCCTTGGCTAGCGAAGATGTGCTTATTGTAACCTCCGTTCACATGGTTGAGGGACCATAAGCGTCTTCTATGGAATTATATTGCTGTCATGTGCTCCATCGTACCATCACTAAAATGGCAATGACACAATGCTAGGCAAAACGTTCGAGATTCAATGACATAAAACACGTAAGATCTATCTTCATGATCAAATATGCTCAAAATATATACACTGTAATGTTTTTATAATAATACAATTCTATGGTCGTTATAACAATTTAGTTTACCAATATGACCTGCCATTGATTCAAATGCTGTCTGATGTGTTTCATAGCCATTGCTAAGCCGTTTTTCACACACTGATTTGACTACGGATTGTTCCGTTTACCTGATCAAGACTATGGGCTCACGGCGGGTGTGACCGGTCTACAGGGGATGCTTACTCCTCCTAGGCACCTGATCCCACCTCTGGTGTGTCCAGTGGTCCGTGATTGCCCGACTCTATTTGGGACTTGCGAGATCGATCACTGTTCGTTACCTTTGCTTTTACATTGTACATTATATACCGATGTGCATATATATCTGCTTGTTCAATACTTCATTGTATATATAAATACATGTCTATTGTCTACACATGTTGTGTTTTGTTTTTTATTGTCTCCATGAGTGCAAAATTCTTGAATGGGACGTTAACCAATATACAATCAATCAATCTGCACATGTTTATGAATCTAAAGTATTGTATGCATCCCCCCTTTTTATACCAGAAATGACCCCCATTCATATTGATCCCTTTTATAATCATTGATCTATTTTACTCGTTTCATGGAACATAAAACAATATCTAATATTTTAGAAACTCTTTCAATATATTAAAAAAGATATAACGATATAATTAAGAAAATCCAAATAAAATCGACCTTTCCGACTACCTTGTTTGTGTTAGCCATAGCTACTTTCAAACTTCCGCCTACCCACGCATGCGTAAATACCATATTAAAGAGGGAAATGGTACTATCGCCACTGTGTCATCGAAGCAGTGGCACGGTATGGTGGCAGCATTAAGACTCTATATTCTTCATAAGCTTCTGATGAAACGTTGAATTCAATGTTGTGACAGAGTTTGTCACTCCCGATGCAGTGCTTGTGTCAGTTCATATAATGTTTGAATTGGCAATCAATGATGCCCGAAACGTGTTTATTAATAGGGTTCAAATCTGGACTTCGAGGATACCATGGTAGTGTCGCAACTGACTCTCTGCGACCAAATAAATCCTGCACAGCACGAGCACGATGTGGTCTGCCATTGTAATTCAGTAACACTTGAAATCATCAAAATTGCAACTTTATCTTACATTTTGACAAATAAAGTCCAACTCTACAATGGATGTCTAGATGCTTTTACGAGAGTCACATTTTGCTACACATCACAGATGAACGAATGCGTGCATGGTGGCAGCCTAGACCTGTATATGTACTATATGCTGAACGAAATTTTGTTTGATGTTAGATCAGTTATGGTGTTGTCGGTGCTTTCATAACTGTAGGCTTGGTCTTATTACAGTCAGAGACAACCTTAGTGCACAAAGTTACCAAAGGGACATTATTGTTGCAAGAGGCATACCTCATTTTGACAATACCAGATCCAGGGCATTTTGGATGACAATGCTAGACCACATCGTGTTCGTGCGGTGCAAGATATTTTGCGTACAGAGTCAGTTGCGACACTATACTGTGGCCTGCTCGAAGTCCATGTCTGGCTTTCTCGAACTCTCAAACTTATATTGAGATTCCATGTATCCAGAGGCGTAGGACTGATTTTGAAAGCAAAAAAAAAAAGAAGAAAAAAAGAAAGGCATTTCAACACTAAAAGTGGGGGGGGGGTTAAACCTCTATTGATTACTGAAAGTGGGGGGGGGGTGCGGCACACTTCTAAATTGTGTGTATTTTTGCAGAAATAAAAGTTACTCGAGAAAAAGTGGGGGGGGGGCAAAAACAGCAAAAACATACTTTTGCCCCCCCCCCCTCAGTTTGAAAATGGGGGGGGGATGTGCCCATGCTTGTATCTGAGCAACATATCAGCACATATATGCATAGTATGTATATTTGTAGGAAATGCAGGGTGTGGACTTTAATTTGAAATAAGCTGGAATACACGACTGTCTCGCACATGATGTTTAAGATTTTAAATTATAACCATTAAAGGATGACAGTTGTACACCCGAGTACCGGTACTGAAGAGAGGTCTTAAACAAACTTATCATTGGAATATCGAGACAGTACACCATATCTTTCAGACGAATGAAGCACAAACAGCTAGAGCTTATGCAGTAGAAAACTTTATATAACAAAGAATATTCGTGAAATTGGACTCGTTAAAAAACAATGAGTTAACCAGGTTGTCCAAATACTTTATTTGTAGACACGCGCAACGTCGAGTATAATTTTAGTTGTTCGCTTTTGAAGTGTATATGAAAAAAATGTTAACTATTTAGAGGAAGCAATATTTCATATAGTGAGGTAATATTTATGGTAATATGTAAACTTTTCATAAATGAAACTTTTTACAAGCGACCAACTTCCTGGTTTTTGTGTGTATAAAAACAGATAAACAAGCAAGAACGTAATACATAAACTGGCATACTTTGTATTTGATTGTACTAATTGTAAACTAAGTATCAACCAAACACGATAAACTGCGTGAAGGCATCGGTCACCAATAACACCTTTTCTGCAACCAAAGAAAAATTTAGCAAAACAAAACACTTCAATCTTTCTAACCATTATCCATTAATTTCTGCCAAATTATGATTTTTTTTTCAGTACATACTCTGATAAAAAAAAAATAGCTCATATTTTCCTAATACTAAATTCTCATGTTATTATATAATGTCTGATTAATATTTTCAATCGCAACCACATTGTATTTCTGAAAAGAAATTTTTTTAGCCTTTTTAGAGATAAACAGATGAAACAGTCGTGTTGGTTTCACAATTCTATTATCATATTTTGTGTTTTATTTACATTGTGGTTTCAGGCAAATACTTCACTTTCATAAAAACAATCAACCACTTTGCGGAATTTGAAGACCAAAACTTGAATGTTTTTGACATAGAATAATGAAACACAACCCATCTATGTCACAGTTCAGTGACGCATGCTCAGCCAAGCGTGCCGTGATGTGGATTTAATTTTTACCATGTTAAAATTGGAGTCAGTGTGTTAGTACAGATAGCGAAATAGTACATGGAGTCGTGAAATTGATAAAGATTATCTGAGTGAGATTATAATACTTGAACAATAATCGTTTCCACGAATGTCGACGTCGCCATGTTGTTCAGGTAAGTTACTATTATGTATATATTTCGCCATCCTTCACAAAATAGAACAGGTAGAGAGAGAGAGAGAGACGAAGATATACCACATTTTCGTTCCAGTCTTAATTGACACTAATTGATTGTCACTGTTACATTTTAGAGTCGATATAATCTGTTATTTGCTGAATGTGTGGTTTGTTTAGAATAAGACTTTGACTGACTTTTCAACACTAAATGAAGTTTAAGCTATCGCTTCCCATTTCGTTAACAGCCATTTAAAATACCGAGATTAAGGGAAAAATTTATATAAAGATGAACATTCGTTGTAAAATTACAAAGTAACTTTAAAGGTACGATAGTGAAAACCTCGTAACTAATATGGTCGGGAATAAGTTCTCCTCATGTAAGATGATCTACTTGTTTAAAGCATTTTTGTAAAACACTATGAATAATCAAAGGTAAAGTTGTCAAAGTAACATGTCAAAATACATATCAAAATTCTGAAGAATAATGCATGCATGAATAAATTAGGTTACCAAAAATAACTGCGCTATGTAGCCAGTTGGAGTAGAAGCAATACCTTCCTCTCTCTTTCTCTCAAAATCACTTTGTACTGAATTTTTTGACTTTAATTCTGAAATATTTTGAATATCTTTCATTGACACATGTACTAAAAATGTTCCCACGTTGATATTCTTTAGTGCTCCTCGCGGAATAAAAATCAGAGGGATGTTGTAAATGTCAATGAATTGATCTTATATTCTTTTCTAACACCTAAACTTTTTCTTCCTTATGCCAGTTTTAACATCCATCTTATAATCTCCATTCTACATTCACACACATCTAAATCCCCTACCGATGGACCAACAAATGAGGTAACCCCTAAAGAACTCTAAAATTTGTTTGCATTCCCAAGACAATTGAAAGCCAAATAGATGGATACCCTTTATATCCATTACGCACAAAACAAACTTCACATTACATAATATAAAATTAGTTTTTGTTTAACATCATATCTAACTTCTAATCTCTTTAAGCTAACAAGAGTGAAGTATAATTACCACTCTTTCGGTTTGTTCTTTTTAAAATAACCGGAAGTAATTAGAAATATCTATTGACATAATATGTGAATATATTTGAAAACCAATATGAAAATACATAATAATAAGAAGGAAAAGAAACGGACAAAACATGAACGTCAACAGCTCAATTTTGGACAATCAAAACACAGCCCTTACAAAATCACTATCTTAAATATAAAGCAAAGATAACGAACAGTGATCAATCTCGTAGGTCCCACATAGAATACAAAAGCAAGAGTTGGGCAAACACGGACCCCTAGACACACCAGAGGTGGGATCAGGTCATGTAAGTAAAATAACAGGATTATCAATGTTCTATCTACGTCTATGTATTAAAAGCAAATTTATTTTGCAGAAACATTCAGTAAGACGTCGCCATGCATCCCTTACGGCTTTGTATTCTGAGTGTAATCTTCGTGTCTTCTTCATCACAAATCGGTAAGTAGACAGATTGGTAGATATTCTTCTTCATTCTGATTTTGAAAGAAAAACAAAATCGCGATATTTTTTTTCCTGTTAATTTTACATTCTAGATTACTATTTTGTTCATAAATGAAAATGGAAAAGCAAATATGCATATCATTTTATCAAATCTACATGTAATGGCGTCAAACTCCCTCCTGTGTGTACCTACTGAACAATTCACATCGTAGGTTAATTGTTCCTATTAATATTAGATATTTTTCTTTGACATTTTGCAGTGATTTCTCCTTCGCATCAAATCTATGTGGCAGTGAATAAGACACTGGACGTTTTGTGTTCTCTGGGAAAATCGAATGCTTCTATTAGTGATTTATACTTAAAGAAATGCTTGCCAAATTCCAAATGCCAACGATTAGAACCCGTCCTGCAAACGAACAACACAAAGCATTATAAATTAAGCGATCTAAATTTTGTGAATGGAATAATCATAAGCTATATTTGTGCAACAACATCTCCTGAAGCACAAGCACATTTAGATGTCATAGTTGGATGTAAGTAGTACTCTCTCTCTCTCTCTCTCTCTCTCTCTCTCTCTCTCTTCTTCTCTCTCTCTTTCTTTTCTCTCTCTCTATATGTATGTATGTATGTATGTATGTATGTATGTATGATATGTATTGTAATGTATATGTTAGTATGTATGTATGTATGTATGTATGTATGAAACATCTTACATGTAAGTATATCCGAAATAAATTGATGCAGATATGATGCATATCTGTCCTAAAGTTCACAACAGTATGCGAGTGTACACCATGTTCAAAAACCCCAATTGGTTGAATAGAAACCTGAGATATACACCATGTTCAAAAACTGTAATTTTTGTAATAACAATCTCAGAAATGCACAATGTTCAGAAGAGTTCAGATTCTGGCAGCGGAATACCACAATGTTCAAGAAGTTGCGATTGTGTAATAACACAATGTTCAAGAGTTCTTATTGGTGTTATAACAATATGCATCAGCGTTCTGATTGGTTTAGTAACAATATCTACCGGAGTTTTGATTGGTGTAATAACACTATGTTCAAGAGTTCTGACTGGTTTCATAACAAAATGTTCAAGAGTTCTGATTGGTGTAATGACACAATGTTCAAGAGTTCTGATTGGCGTAATCTATGTTCAAGAGCTAGCTCTGATTGTATAATAACAATCTTAGAAATGCGTTCCCCCTTTTTTACAGACGAACCTAGACTCCCAAAAGAAATAAGATGTGTGTCCAATAATAGAGATGATTTGAATTGTTCATGGGATGTACCAGAAGACAATTTGAAGAATTCCGTGAAATCTAATTGGACTGTCACTTACACCGATGGGTAAATATTAATTTTCCTCTCCCGTAGTTAAAATTTTGTATCATTCTTAGTTGAAGTTTTGAAATAAGTATGTCAATGAACGATTAGATTTCATTAGGAAAAAAGATTGGGTACTTCTATATGGTATTTCAAATATTTTATACTGTTCTTTGTTTTAGATATGTTTGCTGTATGTAACACAGGCAACTTATAAATTATATACATTACTATGGTATATCTTCATTTTCAGATCACATGGGTATATGATTTTGTGAAACGAAAATATACGTATTTCACATTTTTGTTAAAGCAATTTCACATCTACACATATGCTTTTATACAGGGATAAACCAGGATGATTTTAATCCACCTTGTAAACTAACAACAAAAGTGTTTATTACAATTAGTTCAGCAATGCAAATGTTTATAATGCTGGAAGGGTATCAGAAATTCCAGCAACAACGCCTTCTTTGAGTGTTTCACCGTTTTCTTTTGGAATAAAAAATATCCCATTTAGATGGAAATGTTCACTTTACAGCCTTTTAGTTGATATATAAGTATATTGTATATTTTGAGATCATTCTGGTATATCCTTACGACAATTTATATTCCTTATGAAATTCCCGCTACAACTATATCAGATTGTAAGCCTCCTACTTTCTCCACAACTACAACAATGCCTCTTCATTTACGGCGTGATTTTGGCAAAATTCACGTTTTGCTTTTAAAAGACAGAGTATGCTTATTCCTCCTAGGCACCTGATCCCACCTCTGGTGTATCCAGAGATTTGGGACTTGCGAGATTGATCACTGTTCGTTATTTTTGCCTTTTCATTATTCAAAGATTTGTCTTTCAATTTTTACGCTGATGGAACAGTGGTATTTTGTTCACATTGTGTCGTTTGTTATCATTTAGAACTTTAGCGTACAGAACATGCCCAAAAGAGACCCCAACAAGCAGCCTCCAGTCAACAACTACAAGAGTATGCTACATACCACCACCCACAGACGGAATGAATTTATATGATATATTTGTACCTTCTACAAATTATTCATTGAATTTAACACTGGCGAATATGATCGGGGTCGTGAGTCATGTGTACCACATTGCAATTTCTAAAATAGGTAAGATTTAAAGAGAATACGTGTACCTTTATTTTTGTTAGCATTCACCATCAATGTATACTCAACATTTAGTATATCAGTTGGCATCTTATATAATTATAATAATTGATAATGTTATTGTAATTCAATCCGATTATTCAGTTTATAAAAAAATAGGATTTTCCGAAATACGGTATTAATCTGCTACTGTTAATGGTATCTACAAAGAAACTTTTTATTATCCAACATGCACTGGGATTCAAAAAAATTGTCAGAATATACAGTGTGTCGGAATAAACACCGTAAAAGCAATGACATTAAGAGTGGAAAGAAGAATCGGGATGTCCGGTGAAACGGATAACCCAGTTTTCACAAGTTTTACTTTCACATTTCAGTCAAACTTTCTCCTCCTCGAATGAGTATAAAACCGTCCAAAACCACAATAGATATAACCTTGGATCTACCCCATGAATATATCGAAAGCCGAAATTTTGGTGCTGTAGTCCATTATGACGTCACATATCGAGCCTCCTGGAGTAGTAATCAACAGGTAGGTATTTCCACATCCTCAGTATGATTCAGAAATAAGCCAGATAGACCTTATACCACCCTCCTGACGCATAAGATCAGACAAGTTGGTAATTCCACCCACCCACTCCACCTCTCTGTAGTAATAGTCAGACAAGGTGGTAATTCCACCCCCCTGGAGCAATAGAGTCAAACAAGTTGGTAATTCGACCCTTCCTGGAATTTGCCGTCCTTGAAGATAACGATTTTCAAGTCCAATATATAAAAAATTGAATTGTTTTCATATCATAATAAAATGAGGAAGCGAAATGGTGAACCTTAAACGCTGAGATTTATATGTTTCGAGATGAATCATTGTATGTAACGTTGATTACGTTTCAATTTTTTCTCGTTGTGATGTAGGTAAAAGTTTCTAGTGGAAATGAAAGCGTTTCTACGACATTGGAAAACTGTGTTCCTTTCACGACCTATACAATACAAATGAAAGCCAAACCAGTGCGGTCTATGTACTGGAGTGACGTCACTACAAAATCCATCACCACTCGTCCAGACGGTAAAATTACTGCTGTTAGCTCACTTCCTGTATGATTATGATATTGTATATATTACATACATTATGGCCTGCCCGATGCTTCATAACATACCTCTTTAATAAAGATTTCTATGGCAAATATTAAACAAATATTCCAACAATCTGTTGGTATTCCTATGGGCACTAATTGTGCCCCCTTATTGGCAGACTTATTTTTATATTCATACGAAGCAGAACTTGTTCAGATACTGTTACGGATAAAAACAAAATACTTGCCGTGTCTTTCAACCTTACATATAGATATTATCAATTAACAATAAGAATCTTCATCAGTATGTCCATATATATCCCGACGAACTCGAAATAAAGGACACCACGGAATCTGACATATCTGCTTCGTATCTGGATATTTTATTTAATATTAACTCTAATGGCAGACTAACAACCACGTTATATGATAAACTTGATGACTTTAAACTTGCAATTCGTCAACTTTCCTTTTTATGTAGTAATGCACCCACTATCACCTGCTTATGGTGTGTATCTCTCCAGTTGACTAGATAGGCAAGAGCATGTCATGCGTATGAGGACTTTTTAAAGACAGGAGGCCAATACTAACCAAAAAGTTGATGTTGCAAGGTTATAACGATTCTTGTTTAAAGTCATATTTCGCAAATTCTGCGGTCGCTATTGATGACCTTGTTTGCGATTACAAATTACATGTATCACTAAGTCATATGTTGATGATTTGTTTCATACCCTTTGTTAGACTGTCATTTTCATACTAGATTTGACAACGGACAATCCCGTTTACCTTGTTTCGACTAAGGGCTCACAGGTGTGACCGGTTCAGCAGAGAGCTTACTCCTCCATGGCACCTGATCCTGCCTTCGCTTTGTCGGAGGTCCGTGTTGTTCTACACTCAACTTTGTATATATGTTTTTTGGGACCATGATTACGTTTACACTTTAATTTACTTAGCCAATTTATATTAAAGAGTGGTTTGTGAATGAGATGCATAAATATATTTTTTGTATATATTCACCAGTTCCATACAGACCACCCGAAACGTTGAAAGGACTTTATTTCATCAATACTCAAACACCAGATTCAAAAGAAATAACTCTTTATCAGAAGGTAATTTTATAACATTACTAGTATGCCTTTAAAGTGAAAGATTTAGCTTCTGATTTCGGCTTGCTGTATTTCCGAAATTTACAAAGTGGGTGTAAACTATCGGGTGTATATCGAACATGTCAAAATGTCATGTAATTGTACTTACAACAATCCTGTTAATGACGAAAAATTACTAGACACACCCATGTTTTCATTCTCTATGTCTTCCTTATTCATTGTTATATTCTCTCTAATTCGATGTTTCAATTGCTAGTCTATAGGAAGTTTCTTTCTTTGTAACAAGGATTTACAAAATTCAAAAACTATCGTTGTTTACGATGATATTGCGTATTTTCTGCATGATGCTAATCATTTTCAAATATAATTCGATTTTACTCTATTTGAGAAGTAGTTAACATTGATGTGTTTTCTTGTGCATGGTTCGTAATAGTATATTTTTTCCTCTTCTTTCTAAAATATCATGTGTTGCACAAAGTTCGTAGAAAAGAATTGGATGTGAAAAGAATATGTAAAGTGAATTGCTGCATATGATTTGTTCTAGAAAATCAATTCAAATTTACGATAATTCAAATTTAACCAAAAACATTCATATGAATGGGGAAGAAATACATATCACGCTGAAAGCGTTGACTGTGCTTGGCACAAATTGAAAGCATCAATCATACAGCGGAATCTCAATTATAGATAAAGTTTTCAACGCATTGAGAAACATGAAACAATTAAAGCAATGATCATGCTTTCATTTACGTCGAAGAAAGAAAATAGAAATGATACCATTGATCACAATGACACACTCTTTACATAACGATACAAAAATAGGTACATGGAGAATAAGGTAAATTTCTTTGAACACTTTTCAAATAATAAAATCTGTTAGATTTAATGTAAATACAAAGTAATTTACGTTTGATTGTGTAAAAAAAAATAACCACCGTGTACTTTCTGTAAATTTACATTTTTAATTTGCAGTCTTATAGTACATGTTTAAAGTGCATTTGGTGCACATAATTTTGAAATAAACACAACAATGAAGGTTGTCAAAGAGTTCGTTTTTTTATCCATACATATTTGCAATGATAAAATGATGTAGAGTTCAGTTTTTAATCAGCATGGGAATTTGAATAAAAATGCAAATGTCATATTATTCGATACGGTGTGTTGGTTTTTCTTAATTACAGAGACAGTATTGGTATGTGGAGCACAGTGAGACTGGTATCATTTAAACACCAATGATATACATTACATTTTAAGTTATATGTGGACTTGCCAAAAAGTTCTTAATGAGGATGCCCGTGTCATGGTATTTACGTTTCCATGTTTTTGCCTCGTGAATGCAATGCATCTATGAACAATGTGTGAATATACCAAATCTATGCCAGCCATATTTGAGTCGCCATTACATGGCAGTATTCTTTAATACATCTGATTTTTACATTGTCTCTCGTTTAACATTTCGCAATACAATAAATACTGTTTGACCGCAATATCTTGAACTTTAACAAAACGTCTCAATTTCATGATCTGTCAATTAAGTAAACCAAGTTTTCTCATGCATGTTACATTTTTACAAGTAGGTCACAAGTTTAAGTTTCTTCAATTAATTAACAGACAGTTACAAGTTTAAAGACGCCTCAATATCTAATAGACATAAACAATGCTCTTTTAATATAACTTGACATTTGTATTTGTTGTAGTTATATTTTTTCTTGTCATAATACTTTTTTTTTTTTTTATAATTTTGTAATGTTTGTATTCTTTTTTTTAAAAATTTTATCTCTGTTTTGAGTAAATTTTTTCACAATTCCAATCGGTGTTTGTGTTGTACAATGAAGAAGGAAGACATTATTAATATTCCTCAGATAATATTTAGACATAAACAATATCCTACAAGCTTAAAGTTTCCTCAGTTATGTAATACTAGTATACATAAACAATAATATTATACAAGATTAAGGTTTCCAATGTTAACTAATATAGACAAACAATAACTATACAAGTTTAAAATTCCTCAGTTTTAAAATAGACATCAACAATAACTAAATTCAGTTAATTTTAGATAATCTAGCTTGTATTCATGCATGTATTATTTGCAGCCATTACAGAAAAGGTACTGGAACTCAGAAAACTGCAGCTTAAACGTGATACTTTCAAACGACACCAATGGTACGGTATGGGTAGGAAATTTTACACCATCAGACACCTCACTGAAAATGCCGTTAGAACGTTCAGATTCCAGTTACACCGCAACACTGAGATACATCAACAAGGAAGGGCCATCCGAAAATGAATCATTAATTTCGATTACTTCCGAAGGTATGAAACCAATTTCCATTTCTCTTGAAGTTATGATATGTATGCAAGTGCTTCGTACATAATTTGCCTTTTGTTACATGATAAAATTGATAATTGTTTATTGTTTATTATTATTATTATAATATTGTTACATATTATTGTTTAAAATTATTTGAAATTAAATTACAGACAACGAAATATTTGTAA